>CAWVNZ010001943.1:0-35755 GCA_963930735.1 Dioctria linearis | reverse complement strand
AAAAACTGTCTTCGGTTGGATAGTTTCGGGGAATTTCAAAACTAAGATCAATTCGAAAACATGCAAGATTGCCATTACATCCCCTTCAGATGTATCCCATACATTAGATATCCTGCTTAAGCGCTTTTGGGAAATCGAAAATCACACTTCAATTGTGGAAGGTACTACATCTGAGGAAATGGAGTGTGAAGCCCATTTTTCTAAAACTTATTTAAGATTGCCATCTGGTAGATGTTCGATCAGACTACCTTTTCGATGCAGCCTTCCATATTAGGAGATTCTTTAGAAACGGCCAAAGGAGGTATTTTAATTTAGAATCCAAGCTATCAAAAACATTCGAAATTAAACAGCAGTATTGCAAATTCATGGAAGATTACTTGAGATTGGGACATATTGTTGTGACTCAGGTACCAATGCCCTAAATCACAACCATAAGGTCAATACATCAATATATTGTCCTATACAATATATTGATGTACCTCATAAATTACCCTGAAAATGAAAAATTATTTCAACTTAAAATGTCATTTTAAATTTCAAATGCATTTAAAGTTGCATTTCCATACAGCAACAAATGCAATTTAGCATAAATTGCATTTCGTTATCAGTAATGCACTCCACTCACACGGTATACATACCTACATGCCGTGTAATCGGATACCATTTTTCGTCGTGCAAATTGAATGCACATAAAAGAATTCGCATATTCTCACGTACGATCTTTTCATCGTCGTGAGAAAGCAAAAAGAAAAGAGCTTTTAAAAAAGTGATCATGGGTACCTGGGGCCGGCAAGCCCGACCTCGGGGAGTTGTTCTTTTTACCGTGCGTCGCAAAGTAAACTTCGAACTTTTTCTCTATGAGCCAAAAGTTTAAATCGACGACATAATAAAAAGGAAAATTTGTGTATTATCGAAAAATTTATGTTCTATTTAGAAAGTGAAAAGATTTATAGAAAGTGAAGTAGAAAATAAAATACTTATTTAATAGTTAATAAATAATTTAAAAGTTTATGTGCTTCTTTGAAATTTGTGTACTATTTAAAAGCGAAGCTGAAATAAAATATATATACATATATCAGTTGCAATCGCGAGTTTCCATTCCCTCCTGCGAATAGGCAGTTTTTTTGTAATTAGTTATCATAATTAAAACCAGGACTCGCACTCTCCGTAGGAGCACGGTGCGGAACCACACTACATTTTTGGTGCAGCGGACCCTATCTAAACCAGTGCCGAAAAAAAAAAATTTAAATTAAAAAAAAAAAAAAATCTTCCACAAAACACTACATTTTGGTGACAGCGGTAACCGAACTAAGAGAAACACAAAATCAGTGACTATAAATAAAAATTAGAGCAAATAAGCAAAAAATTTCGTCAAATAAAATTCAACGGTCGAATATAAACAAATAAGAAATTTTTAACTAAAATAAATAAAAATAATTCTTTTTCTTAAAATAAAAGAAAAAAATAATAGGCCTATTGACCAGTGTAAAGATTTTGGTTGGAATTAGCGATTTATGCTAGAATACTTTTCCCTTTTTATTAATCAAATATTATACTAAAATTTCTCTGTTTTGAAAATCCCTAAATTTTTCCGATTCCTATTTTTGTTTTTTTTTTTATATATTTAATTCGGACATTTTATTTAAACATGCAATTTTTTTTAATTATAATACAATTCCTTTTTCTTGAATTGGAAAGTTTATTAAACCCTTCTTTTAGTCTACGTCTCACAATACTCTACCACGACCTACCTTATTATTCCCAAAAGAGTACGCAAATTTAATTAAACACATAACAACAGGTGACAGACGGAATAAAAACCATAAGAGTTTTTCCACAAAATAAATATAAAACTATTTTTTTTTACTTTTCCCTTGTTGACAATTCCACAATTCCTATCGCTGTGTTTTTTCCCAATTTTTCCAAAATTTACTTAAACATAATTATCTCCGCATAACCAATTTTGTTACCTGTTTATTATTTTTGGGAAAACTTAAACAAATTTTTTTTAACATATCTTCCACAACTAATTAATTAATTCCCAAACAAAATATAACCAATTAAACATGACTGAAGAAACCAAATCTTTCGATGAGCTTTGCTTGTCAAATGCAGAAATTAGACAAATTCTGGCCGATTATCACAGAGCGAATAAACCTAAAAGGACTTCAGATTTTACTTCTGGAAAACTCCAACAGCTGGAAGAATTATGGGCTTCATTTGAAAAAATTGAAACCCTGATTCAAAATCATGAAAATTTTACTGAAACTCATGATTATTTTAAGCAGTCCTGCTATGACAAAACGGAGGACTGGTACAATCTTACAAAGGCAACTCTGTCTGATAGGTTGAAATCCATATCAGTCCACACAGAGCGCAAAATAACCCGTTTTACGTCCCACCTCCAAAAACTTCGCAGAAAACGCCTGCAGCTGATAGCCAAGACAGCGCAGACAAGGATCAATCAAATACAGCACGCTTTCGATTGCAAGAAGATAGACGGAAAACATTATCCCATATTATCCAGTCTATAGATAGTAATTCACTTGCAACTGCAACCCAGGCATATCTGAACCAAAAATTAAACTCGTTGTACAAATATTGGGACGATTTTGAAGAAACACATAACGAAATAATCTCGAATGTTGGCCCAAACGACAAAGATAGCGAATACTTCGTGAACGATGTTTACATAAATATGGAAACATCATTCTCAGAGACTGTAATTGCGCTACAAGAACAGTTGGACTCGAGATTCCAAAACATAACAAATACTACAAATAATTCCACAGAGCATCACCACAATGTCTCTTTCAGAGACCAGTCAAATTTTTTCCTATCTGACCCGAGGTCATTAATTCCCAACTTTAATGCAAATCCCATAGATCTTCACAAATTCCTTTCAAGCTGTGTTGATATATATGCGACAGCAACGACGGCGAACGAAAAAACTTCCTCCTTAGCTTAATATGGAGTATATTATCTGCAGAGGCATACGATATCTTCAGGTACAATCAAGTCGAAGATTGGCCTACTCTAAAATCGATTTTAAAACAAATATTCGAAGAAAAAATATCCAGATCCGCCCTACATCGCAATTAAATAATTGCACGCAGAAAATAGGGAAAGCGTAATGGATTTTCTCCAAACACTTAACACAGTCTATCCAGATTAAATGAGGCAACCTACTCTTACACAACAGATAAGGTACTCCTAAAATCTTTATTAAAAGATAATGAGAGCCAGGCCGTAAGATTGATAATGGATTATCCAATCAACAACTCCACCTTTAGCCAAAGTGCATTCCGAAAATGCTTTTCTGTATTAAAATCACACATCTTGGAGGATGCATCACGCTTAGTGCAGAAACAACTTGTTTCCCAAGCACAAACAAGATACATCAAACTCCATTTGCAATAAATTTAAGTCTTCGTTGCTTCAAATGCAAAAACTGGGGCATGCTGCATCAAGCTGCCCAGTGATACAACGCTCCACCCAAAATTTCAACGCAGTTCCGAAGCTAAACTTGCAATTACAACGCCCGCCAGATTTCAATAAGATCATATCTCCGTCGCATGTCGACATTGTCATCGAATTGGGCACACCATAAAGGAATGCAGGACAAGTGCTGCAAATAATTCAAGATTTAACGACAATCAAAGAAATCGGAATAATTTCCAAATAGTAAACACAGCCTCGCAAGCATGCACGGCTGATAGACAGCCACAAAACAGGAACTGGCAGCAGCCAGTATTCCGAGAAAGTCGAACTTCCCCGCCGAATTATAATAATGCCAATATCTCGGCTAGATCACCATCTCCGAACAAGAGGAGAAATAGCAAAAGTCCGTCGGCCTCCAGGCAGGGAAACTGGATGCAGCGGGGGGTCTCATTCGGCAACCCCTCGCATATAGAAACTACAGCACAAGTCCACAGGAATCCCGAAACAATATCGACACAGTCAGAACAAAATTGATACGTATCCCCATCCAAGTAAATAATAATTCTTTAACAATTTCTTTGCCTGTCGACATCTGCTCTGCTCTAAAACTTACATTTTTAATTGATACTGGAGCAGAGATCAGCTTAATAAAAACTCCATCTACTCAAACCAGGCAATATCTGCTACAGAGATGCTGTCTGCAATATAAATACTTTGTTTACAGAGTCAGCTTCTACAGAAGGACTCATTTTCGCGAAATTATCTCTGGAATCTGCACAAAATAACTCCATCCTAGAACACCCATTTCAAATAGTGGGAAATAACTCCATCCTCTCATACGATGGCCTGCTTGGTCATGATTTTTTTATCTCGATACAATGCGAGTATCGACTTTAAAAATAAATTCATTTCTCTGGAAGTTAATGAATCTGATTGATCTTATCCATATGAACAATACTGTTACGCGCCACAAAGTGATACAAGCGACATCTATTGGAAATGGAAACAACTTTAGGTTAGTGACATCCTAGTAAACTGGGTTTGGAAAATGGAATATTCAGGAAGGTTCTAGGATAATTCGTAGAGTATAAATACGGCGCTGCTCACATCCAGGAGGCGAGTATTATTTCAGACAGCGAAGTGAACGAAGTAAAACTATTTGGATTGCGATAATTAGAAGTACAGTAAGTACTAGCGATAAATAAAGAGTTGATTTGATAATTATTTGTGAATTTGTGAGAGTAAACAGAAAAGTTAAATAAAGAAAGAACTTTTGAATTATATCTGAAATATTGTGTTTTAAATAACGAACTAAGGCCACGCTCGTAACAACTGGTGTCAGAAGTAAAATAAAATCGCGAAATAAAGTGGTGGCATTTGACTTTGAAATTCAAAGAGTGATTAATTTTGTGAAATCGCGCAAGAATGGGACGCAAACTAGAGGAGCTTCGCATACAGGAATTGAAAGTAGAGTTGGGGAAGCGGTCATTGCAAACGACAGGTCTAAAGAATGTTCTAGTCGAGCGAATTAGACAAGCGTTGATAGAGGAAGAAAAGAATCCTGATACATACGTTTTCGAGGAAGAACCAGAAACTGAAGAAGGGCCTGCGATGAACATAGAACAGCTTTTGGGTACTTTAATGACCAAAATGGAGCTTTCAACCCTGCAAGTGAAAAATGCCCTTGAGGAACAAAAGAATTCTCTAGAAGCCCGTTTGGACGAACAAAAGAATTCTCTCCAGGAACACAAGAAATCTATAGAAACCCGTTTGGATGAACAAAAGAATTCTCTCCAGGAACACAAGAAATCTATAGAAACCCGTTTGGACGAACAAAAGAATTCTATGGAATCCCGTTTAGATGAACAGAAGAAATCACTGGAAACGCGTTTGGATGAACAAAAGAGTTCTCTGGAGAATTGTCTAGAAAATCGCTTAGAGGAACAAAAGAATGTCCTGAAAAACTCGTTAGACGAACAAAATTTAAAAATTGAAGGAATCGAGCAAGAAGTGGCGGAAGTTCAACAAAAAGTCACCGAACAGCTTGACAACTTTAAATCAGATTTGGAGAAGATGAAGCATCGACAGCCACGGCACGAAGGAATTGAAATATCCAATGCAGGCAGAATGAAACCTCCAATATTTGATGGACAAAATTCGTGGCATATTTTGAGCCGCAGCACAAGTTTTTTGAGAAATAACTTTGGATATTCAACTAGGTGAACTACTATTTCCTCACAATTTTCTAGTTTCAGACATAATGGATGAATGCATCCTTGGAGTAGACTTTATGACCACATATAAAATAAATTTAGATGTCGGAGAACGAATACTCAAATATGGCAACATAGAAATTCCTATGAGACTAGGAGGAGGAACAGATTATCCTGCAAAATTAAGGACGATGGTCTGTGAGAATATGACTCTCTCTGCATTCTCGGAGACGCTAGTATGGACAAAGCTTACTGATGACATCGGGACCTGCCGATTCTATCTGGTGGAGCCTAACCCTACAAAAGTAACATCGAACATCATCGTTGGTAAGACTTTAGTGAAGGCAGAAGGCGCAACATTAATTCCAGTCAGAGTGCTCAACACATCCGAAAATGAGGTACAACTAAAAGAAGGTGCTATAATTGGAAATTGTGAGCCTGTTTATCAGATTGTTAATTTGGAAAATGGTAGTAATATTAAGGAGGCAATACGTATACCAGCTACTACTCAACAGGTTCAGAAACTTCTTTCATCTAGTGCCTTAAGTGAACAGCAATACAACGATGCCAAAGATATGATCGATGAATTTTCGGAATTATTTGCAATGAATGATGATGATTTCGGCAAAACAAATCTTGTCCAGCATCGGATCAATACAGGAGATTCTAGGCCCATTCGGCAACCACCAGGAAGACTTCCATTAGCCAAACAACCAGAAGTTGCAGATATGATAAATTCCATGAAAGAACAAGGCATAATTGAGGAATCTAATAGCCCTTGGACATCGCCAGTTGTTTTGGTCAGGAAAAAGGATGGCAGCACACGATTCTGTGTGGACTACCGCCAACTAAATAATGTAACAAGAAAGGATAGCTATCCGTTACCAAGGATTGATGACACATTGGACACCCTTTCCGGAGCGCAATGGTTTTCCACATTGGATTTGAAGAGCGGTTACTGGCAAGTGGAAATACATCCCGAGGACCGAGACAAAACTGCTTTCTCAGTTGGAAGTGGCGTATGGCAATTCAAAGTTATGCCATTTGGATTATGTAATGCTCCAGCCACATTCGAACGACTCATGGAATGTGTTTTACGAGGATTAACCTGGAAAACATGTCTTGTCTACTTAGATGACATAACTGTGATCGGAAGGACATTCGAGGATCACAAAAACAACTTAAGAGACGTACTTCAAAGACTGAGAGATGCGAAACTGAAGCTCAGCACGAATAAATGTGCTCTATTCAAGAATGAAGTAAAATATTTGGTGCATATAGTTTCATCACAAGTAGTAAGAACTGATCCAGAGAAGATAAGAGCTGTGAAAAATTGGCCTGTTCCAAAGGACAAACATCAATTAATGAGTTTTCTTGGATTGGCTACCTACTACAGGCGATTCGTAAAAGGTTTTGCAGATATAGCAAGGAGCCTACATCAACTTACAGAAAAAGGAAAGCCGTTCATATGGTCAGATAAATGTAACGAGAGTTTTGCAAATTTGAAGCAACAGCTCTGTGGAACTCCAGTGCTTCACTATCCAAAGCTGGGAAAAACTTTTATACTGGACACGGATGCCAGCAATATAGGTATTGGTGCAGTGCTTTCACAGGAGGAGGATGGTCAAGAGGTGCCAGTAGCTTATTTCAGCAAAGCACTCTCAAAATCAGAGAGAAATTATTGTGCTACAAGGAAAGAGCTACTTGCCATTGTAAACTCAACCAAGCATTTCCATAAATATCTCTACGGGCAGAAATTTATCCTCCGCACTGACCATGCAGCGCTTAAATGGCTTTTGCAGTTTAAGAACCCTGAGGGGCAAGTGGCGAGATGGATAGAGCGACTCCAAGCTTATGACTTTGAAATCCAACACCGAAGAGGACGTATCCATGGAAATGCAGACGCCCTTTCACGACGTCCATGCAAAGTTGAATGCAAACATTGCGCTCGGCTGCAAGAAAAAGAAACAAAAGCAACAATACAGCTGATGACGGTGGAACCATCGACAGGTTGGAACAACGAGAGCTTGCGAACAGCACAACGGGAAGACCCAGACATATCACCTATTCTTGCTGGGAAAGAAGACGTGGAAAGACCACAATGGCAAAATATCTCGGAGAGGAGTGAGAAATTGAAGAGCTACTGGGCTCAGTGGAACTCTCTTCACGTTGAATGTGGTATATTAAAGCGCAAGTGGGAATCAACTAACGGCGAGTCATTCCGAATGCAGATAGTCGTGCCAGCATCCCAGGTCAAAGATGTTCTAGAAGAAATGCACAGTGGATCATCTGGAGGACATTTGGGGGTGAATAAAACAATTTCCAAAATACGTGAAAGGTTTTATTGGTTACATATGCGAGAGGATGTTGAGGAATGGTGCCGCAGATGCACTATCTGTGCTTCTTGCAAAGGACCACCACACAGAAGTAGAGGAGAAATGCATAATTATAATGTAGGAGCCCCATTTGAAAGGATAGCCGTAGACATCGCTAGACCTTTTCCAGAAACAGATAACGGTAACCATTATATATTAGTTGATATTGACTATTTCAGTAAATGGCCTGAAGCTTATGCAAGCCCTAATCAAGAGTCGACCACAGTAGCGGATCAAGTAGTAATGAATTGGGTCAGTAGATTTGGTGTTCCTCATGAACTTCATTCGGACCAAGGACGGAACTTCGAATCACGGACTTTCCAAGAGATGTGTAAAATTCTGGGAATAAGAAAAACCCGAACAACTCCTTTGCATCCACAATCTGATGGCATGGTAGAACGCTTCATCAGAACATTGGTCGAGCATCTAAAGAAAGTAGTCGACTATCACCAACGCGATTGGGATCGATATATTCCCATCTTCTTAATGGCCTATCGATCAGCTGTACACAACACGACCGGACAAACGCCAGCAAAAGTAATATTCGGAAAGGAGATGCGTTTCCCTAGCGATCTCAAGTTTGGTACACCCAGAGGTGAACAAAAGTTACCAGACGATTATGTATCGGAACTTAGACAACGATTGGCTGATGTACACGAAGTCACGAGAGCAAAATTAGCAATAAATACCGATCGGATGAAGACCCGCTATGACTTACGTGCTAACTCAGCAGGATTTAATAAAGGTGACCTTGTTTGGCTGTACAACCCGAAACGACGTAAGGGACGTTCTCCCAAGTTACAACAACACTGGGAAGGACCGTATTCAGTAGTGACTAGAATAAATGACGTAGTATATAGGATTCAGCGGGGTACAAGTGGCAAACGGAAAATCGTTCATCTAGATCGTTTATGTCAATACTGCGAGCATCAAGACCGTGGATCACCTGTTGTTCGAGACGAACAATTTTAAGAAGGGGACAGTATTACGCGCCACAAAGTGATACAAGCGACATCTATTGGAAATGGAAACAACTTTAGGTTAGTGACATCCTAGTAAACTGGGTTTGGAGAATGGAATATTCAGGAAGGTTCTAGAATAATTCGTAGAGTATAAATACGGCGCTGCTCACATCCAGGAGGCGAGTATTATTTCAGACAGCGAAGTGAGCGAAGTAAACTATTTGGATTGCGATAATTAGAAGTACAGCACTAGCGATAAATAAAGAGTTGATTTGATAATTATTTGTGAATTTGTGAGAGTAAACAGAAAAGTTAAATAAAGAAAGAACTTTTGAATTATATCTGAAATATTGTGTTTTAAATAACGAACTAAGGCCACGCTCGTAACAATACTATTCAAATTACCGTTATGTTTATTTGAAAAGCGAAAACCCAGAAAAGAGGTCTCGAACTAAAAGTTTATTATATACGGAGATAACATTCTCCAATAAAAATACTAATACAATCCCATCTCCATCAACTGCTTTACAAAGCAATAACAATCGATCTCTATCCAATACTTCATCAGAAGTGAAGACCAAAAATAATGAAAATATATCTCGATCAATAGCCGCACGAAAGACTAAACTAAATAAAGTTCTATCTCCTTCAACAATAGATTCACAAAAGGTGAGGTCTATGAGTAAATATAAAAAAAGATCAAAGAATTTCAATAAATTTTTAACTCCTTCTAATTCTATCGAGTCGGAATTATCGAATAACTCCTTCCAAATTCCACAAAAGTTGGAATCATATCTCCTTCCAATTAAAAATACGAAAGAATCGGATAAATTAAATAAAATTAAAATTCCGGCTCGATCAGAATATATTATTGAAATTCCAACTCCTTCTATTCAAAATCAATCGGTCTGTTTCAAGAAGGAAATAAGGCAAGTTTTATTTCTTGGAAATTCGATAGTCCAATCACTCAACAGTATGGCAAAAGTCCTAATGCTCAACACAAATGTGGAGGACGCCGATCTGGCACCTTACGAGGTGAACCCAGTTTACCAAGGCTTGGACGACTTTGTGGTCATCTCCACAGACCCTGAAAAGGATCCAATTAAGGGCAGAATAATTAAACTGCAAAACCTTATAAAATTGGATCACTGTAATTCAGAGGAATCTGAGAGTATTCGCAATATCTGTAGGGAATTCAACGATCTCTTCTTCATAGAAGGGGATTTCCTTTCATATACAGATGCGATTACCCACAAAATCGAGACCCTCCAAGACAAACCGCCAATTTATACCAAGCCTTATAGACTTCCTGAGGCAAGCCGAACGGAAATAAATCGGCAAATACAAGAAATGCTTGAGTCAGACATCATCAGACCTTCTCATAGTCCCTGGAATTTTCCTCTTCTCCTGGTCCCTAAAAAACCAGATGAGAATGGAAACAAAAAGTGGCGAGTAGTGGTAGACTTTCATCGTATTAACGACATTACTATTGGCGATCCGTACCCACTGCTTAATATAACTGATATATTAGACCAGTTGGGGAAGTCGAAATATTTTACCACACTCGACTTAGCCAGTGGATTTCACCAGATAAAAATGGACTCGAAGGACAGGGAGAAAACTGCCTTTAGCACACCCTATGGCCACTACGAATACAATCGTATGCCATTTGGATTAAAAGGAGCCCCTGCTACTTTTCAACGAGCCATGAATAATGTCTTATCTGGCCTTCATGGCATCTATTGCTTCGAACACATGGACGATATTGTAGTCCATGGCTACATTCTCAAAGACCACAATTCCAGACTCACAGCATTATTTAGCCGCCTTCGCAATTTCAACCTCAAACTTCAACCCGACAAGTGCCATTTCCTAAGAAAGGAAATTATGTATTTAGGGCACATAATTACAGAAAATGTAGTCAAACCAGACCCTGCAAAAATAAAATCAGTTCAGTCATATCCCAGACCCAAGAAGGAAAAAGATATCAAAGCCTTCCTTGGTTTCGTCGGCTACTATCGCCGCTTCATCCCAAATTTTTCGAAGATGGCCAAACCACTCACAAATCTTTTGAAAAAAGATACGCCTTTCAAGCTCCACGCAATCTGCGACGAGGCCTTTTGCGAATTACGCAATATACTTATTTCAGCACCAATTCTGTCATATTCCGAGTTTGACAAAGAATTTTTTGTCACCTCAGATGCCAGTGACTACGCCATCGGAGCTGTTCTTTCACAAGTTGATGACCACGGAGATCATCCAATCGCCTATGTGAGCCGAGTTCTCAATGGTGCGGAGACTCGTTACTCAACTATAGAGAAAGAGCTCTTAGCTATTGTTTTCGCAGTTGAGCAATTCCTACCATACGTTTATGGCAGACAATTTACAATTATAACTGACCATAAACCATTAGTATGGCTCTTGAATCTAAAAGATCACTCCTCAAGACTGATGAGATGGAGAATACGTCTTGAGGGATATGACTACATAATAGTCCATAAATCAGGTAAGCTCAACACAAATGCAGACGCTCTCAGTAGATCTATCCCAGAATATTCCAAACATTTTGCAGAACCTTCAACCTGAGTGAATGTTGTAACTAGGAATCAAGCCAGAGCTCAGGCCAATTCGGATACTCCCAATGCAAGCATTACTCCCAAGTCAACTCCATCGTCATCAAACAGTTCCTCAGTCATACTAACTCAGACTAATTTTCCTCTTGTGCTGACTAAAAATGCGAATCCTAAAGTCTTCATCTTGCCAATGCAAGATACAGAGCTTGAAAGAGTGTTGGCTTCGAAACTAAAGCTTTCAGATAAATCTCCACTTCTAGCAAATGAACTGAACTTCTTCACAAAAAAGGACTCCAAGATAATCATATCAAAAATTAATTTACCTTGTCGATCGCAAAGAGATAGATCAGACCTCGAAAAGATTTAAACTGGGATCTACTCATACACAGAAGCAAATCAGTTAAACAAATAAATATCTCCTTCCCTGTATTAGATCCACAGAATCTAATAATTATTAAAAACGCTTTTTTCCAAATCTTCGCTACTAAACAAATAAACATAAAGCTCCATCAAGATGCAATATAATATTTATCCGATAAAGATGACATCGAACAAGTTTTGAAGTATTTTCATTCATTATCGACGGTAGGCCATCAAGGTGTTTCCCGTACAATTAAAAGAATCAAAAAGCAATTCTACTGGCCTGGCATGTCAGACGACATCGTAAAGCATGTACGGAAATGTAAACTTTGTCAGGTGAACAAAGTATCCGGAAACCCTAAAATTCCAATGAAAATCTCGAGGATTAGCTCCAAACCTTTCGAAAGAGTGTACCTAGATGTTGTAGGACCTCTCCCAAGTTCTCATTCTAGAAACAAATATCTCCTTACATTCCAAGACGATCTCCCAAAATTTTCTGAGGCTATTCCCATAGTCGACACCGAGTCTATAACATTAGCGGAAGCCTTCACGACAATGATAGTTTGTCGACATGGTATTCCAGAAAGTATCCTCCCAGATCAAGGTTCTAACCTCATAAGTGGCATGCTCGCCGAGGTATCTAAATTACTAAGAATAAAACGACTTAAAACTACTCCATATCACCCTCAAACGAATGTTGCATTGGAAAGAAGTCACAGAACCTTAGCACAATATCTCCGATCTTAAGTAGCAAAAGATCCACAAGACTGGGATACATGGATTCCTTATGCCATGTTTGTATACAATACTGCCCCTCATTCGAGTACTAATTATACTCCTCGCGAACTCCCTTATGGATTCCCAGCCGAAATTCCAAACAATTTGAAATCTTCTCCAACCGTTTGCTATAATTACGACAATTATGCAAACGAGTTAAAATCACGTCTACAGCATAGCTTTAAAATAGCTAAAGACATAGCCATGGCAAATAAAGAAAAATCTAAAATACAATACGATAAAAATTCCGTCCAAAAATCATTTAATACTGGTGAAAAAAGTCTTCTTCAAGAGCAGGGTGAGAGATAATAAGTTCCCACCATTATGGTCAGGTCCGTATGAGATAATGGAGATTAATTCCCCCGAAAATTCCACCATAAAGGTCAACAACAAAAATAAAAGAGTCCATAATAATGACTTAAAACTCAGAGTAATATCAACAACTTCATCATGCTCTTCATTCCAAGCGAATAATACAATATTATCTTACAGGTTTCCAAAATGGTGCATATAACATTCATTTTAATTTGCATCTCTTTCGTCTACGGCTCAGGGATAGAAGTCAATCAACTGAATGCTACTGCAGGCATTTACTTCGAGGAGATTTGCAGAGCCAACCTCTACACCAACGAATGGAAGATCGCCACCTATTACGACTTGGCGAATTTTAAATCAGAATTCAGCAATATCTAGTTCATCGCACAGCAAATAACCGTAACTTGCCAGAAACTCAATAGCAATTCAGCGATGGTCCACACCTGCAATGGTACGTTACTGCAAATTAACCATATATTAGCAAACATAGAATACAAAAACACGCTACTTGTAACTCAAAATAGGAAACAAAGAGCACTATTCAATGCTATAGGCTCAATCACTAAATCTCTCTTCGGCACACTGGACGAAGATGATGCCAAGATTTATGACGAGCAAATCCGTAACCTCACCCTTAACCAAAACTCCCTCCTATCACTTATGAAAAGCCAAACTGCGATAGTCGAAGCAAGCGCAAATGTTTTCAACAAAAGTAAAGCCGCAATTGAAAAGGATTTCTTGGTTATGCACAAAAAGTTAATTTCAATACAGATAGCTACATCGTTAATGGAAAACAGAACATTGGATAACAAAATATCCATTGAACTTGAATCACTCATTTCACTGGTTTCGTTAATGGCATTCAGATATCAAAATACCCAGTCGGAATTAATAAATATCTTAACAGATTCAAGGCATGGAAAATTTCATCCTACACTTATAACTCCTAGAAAAATTGAAGAACTCTTATTGAACAGCAGACAGGAGTTGCCAAATTCAATGATGCTCCCCATTAAGTCTAGAGACAATATTTTATCAAAAATTTACAAATTGAGTACAATAGCAGCGAATACTTTCAATAATAAAATAATTATCGAGCTCCGAATTCCAATTCCATTCAAGGAACCATACCAATTATTCAAAGTAATGCCATTACATACACTCCTTAACGGATCGTTCATATATATTGAACCAGCGAATGAATATATACTAATAGACTTATCGTGAGCACTATATTGAACTAGCATTACATGATATCCACAATTGCGCAACGTTGGATCATACGCACTTTTACTGCCAGATCACATCCCCAATCTTAAATGCAAATACTAAGGAAAATCAATACGAGATAAATTTAATAAAAAAGGAGCCGATTACATCCGATTGTAAAATTTTAACATTAGAACAAGATTGGTTTTGGACGCAATTATCGCAGCAGAACACTTGGCTTTTCTCCCTAAAAGATTCCATCCACATAGATATTATTTGCGAAAGTTCCATTAGTTCACAAGTTCTGCATGGAACAGGAACAATGCACATCAATCCCGGTTGTTATGTTCGCAGCAAGGAATTCATCCTGCACGGACATAACGTAAAAATGTACAAATTCAATTCCCATTTTATCCCAACAGTAAACATTTCCAGTATAATATCAAATATGACGTCCTCCTCAATAGCATCGCATATAAAAATACATACGTTAAATCTTTCGAATAACGCGGATCTAGATAAACTTCTAGAATCCATTCGTTTCCAACAAGACCAAGAATTAGTTCCTTTAAATCCTATAAACAATCACCATATTCACCACTATACAGTCTCGTACCTGACAATTGCCTCAATTATCTTTATTCTATGTGTTTATCTGTATATTAAATACAACACAAAAACCCGTAACTCAAAAAAAATTATACTTCCTGAACATAAAAGGAGAATGTGCCAACTCCGGCACCGGGAGAATCACAATTCAAATTGACTCCCGCACCTAAAAAGAAAACGCCGGAAAACGTCTAAAAAATCCAACTCTAACAGCAATAAACCCAAAATGAAACAATAAATTCCAACAATCTACATAGATATCACACCATCTACAATGGTACAAAGACAAATTTTGTTTAAATCAAATTCGACATAATTATAATCATCTTACTAATATTTCATTATATTCTACAAAAAAAAAACCCAATTGAGACAATATGTCATATCTGCCCACGAGTAGAGACATACAACAAAACCAAAACACAAAAATAAACACAAATGGAGAAAACAAGTGCCAACAAATACTTAGATATCCGGCTCTAAAAGGGAGCCATAGAAGTGTATAAGTAGAAAAACTGACAACAACACCTTTTGTCTGATAAATTTATTTTTTCAATCCGTATTGGGACACTACACATAGTCAGAGGGAAAGGAGATTAATAAGAAAATAAAAGATCAAAAATAGAATAAATTTTGTTGTTGTCCGAATTACTCAGCCTCGGAATCGGGACCCACCAGTGGAAAATGACCATCCATGGCACTCGGCGTGGGGCAGTACATTGACCGGCCAATCAATACCAGGTTGGCCCCTAAAACAGAAAGAAAAAGAAATTTAATAACTAAAGAAAATTAATTAATCACAGGAACTTACACAATGCCGACAAGGCCATATTATATTGAGGCCACAAGGAAAAGTTCCACGCATGGTACTGCAGGGCACGGGGTTTAGCCCCCCAAGCAGTTAGCGTGTCCCGGCCCGGACAGACAAAGTTGAGCCGGATTGGCCCCTTCCAACGAGCCCAAACCGACTCAACATAGATCCCATCTATTGCAACTACGTAATCCGGCGGAGCCTTGTATGGAGTCCGTGATATAGCCACCGCAAAAATCATGTTGGAACTGAAGAAATTAACAAAACTCCCAACCTACCGATGTACCACAAAAACTGCATCCAAGCAATTTTTATCATTAAACAAAATATCAAACACGGCTCCGCAACAAAACAAAACAAAAATTTTCTTCCTAACCTACCCACATGATATCGAAATTAAACAAGCCATTCTTATCAGAACGGTTAGATGTTTTTTTTTCCTTATCTCGCATCTCGCATTCAAATTCTATCAACAAACAATCATTAACCGATTGATGCTTAATGATTTTCTTATATTTTTCCCCCTTTCTCTCTCTTTCTATTTTTTCTTTATTTTTTAGATAGATCCATGTGTGTAGGGTACACCCACAAAATACTACACAAACAAATACGTCATACAGACAACGGACAATAATAACTCCTCCCATCCCCAAGATTTTTTTTTTATCCTTAGACCAAAAAGCAAGAAAAAAAAGGAATTCCTCTTTTTTTACTCGTTTAACGAGTGTACAATTAAATATACTTGAAATAAACAGAAAAAATGCATATGATTTTTTTTTAAGTAGGGGAACCTGAAGATTACCTTATATGCAAAATATCTTGCAGAAATATATCTACTGAATGTACATCTTTCTCTACTACCAAGTAGGTAAGACAGAGGTATAAAAATAAAAACTTGTAAATAGTTTCTCTATAAAATAATAACCTTTACGTATAGTAAAATATATAAATAAATAAAAAAAAAGGAATAGGTTAGTTATAATATCATATGTACTAAAATTAATAACAATACTTACTACCTTTATCCAGCCTATACGTGTATAATAGAAATATTTTAGCATACATCATTTTATGAATTAAATCATTCCATTCATAATGATAATAATAATCAAATAGACTATATATATATACACCTACATATAAATTTTAAGGTATCAAAACTACTATAACTTAATAGTTACGTATAATTATTAGTAGTAATAAATAATATCACTCCTCATTAGAAATTAAATATATATGTGTAAATGTATTTTTTTACCATATGTTTTTTTTTTTGTGTAAATAATTCAAAGCTAAACTGCTACGTACCATTTCCTTTTGCTATACATATTTAATTTTCTTTCTTGATGCATTACAAGTGACCCTGAAAAAGAAAAAAAATATTTCATTTAAAATTCCGTTTGAAATTTAAAGTGCATTTAAAAATGCATTTCCAGGTCGTAACAAAATGCAATTTAGCATAAATTGCATTTTGTTATCAGGCAGACATTTCATTCTCACGATATGCACTGCATACTTACCTACGTACACAAGTGCATATCGTATTACAGTTTTGCATAGATGCATATAGCTTGCATCAAAACTTTTGTACATTTTCTCACGTACGATTTTTAACGTCGTGAGAAAGCGATAAAAAGATAAAAACAGCTTTTGCAGGATATCGTGGGTACCTGGGTGCAATTTGCCCAAACCTCGGGGAGTAGTTTTTTGCATCCCGTCGGCGTTAGACCTCGAGTAGTGTTTTTTTTTAAATCTGTCAAGTAAAGATAAGATCGGGGAGTATTCTTTTTAACCGTAGAGTCTGAACTATAATTTCTAATTTAACAAAATTGATAGTTCTATATAAAAAAAGCAGTGAATTATAATTTCTAATTTAACAAAATTGATAGTTCTATATCAAAAAAACAATGAATTATAAGTTCTAATATAACAAAAATTGTTATTTCCGCATCAAAAACGCAGTGGATTAAAATTTCTTTTACTAATTGCTATACAGTGAATTTAATTCCTGGTGTATCAATTCCTATTACGAATTAAATATATTATAATCTGAAAAATAACTAAAGTGTAGGTATCATTTCTATCATCGAAAATTTTAATTCCTTTACTAAAGACGAGTTCTGGGCTCTCTATCCCAGAGCACGGCTCACGAACTATAACAGTGGTATTGCATGACAAAGTCGTAAGCGCCATCGATAATGGAAAAAAACCAAGGTAGAAAAACGAACTGCAGGTTTTTTCAAACAGAAACTAATAGATTTACGAACTATCTGGCACGAGTTTATGGCACAAGATCGAAGGCTACCAGACACAATTTTGATGTCAAACGAAAAATGTGAACATGAATACATCAGAGAACAGAAATCTGATAAACTTGAAGTCAAGTATTCCGAATATATGGGGGAATTAGAAGATCGGCTAAAGGAAATCTTCCCAGATGGTAACAATTCAATTATACACCCTGAATATCATGCAGCTCAACTTCCAAAAATTACTTTACCGAAATTCAGCGGTTAATATAACTCTTGGAGATCATTTTATGATTTGTTCACTTCGTTACTGCACGATAATTCCCAGCTTCAACCAGTCCAAAAGCTTCATTATCTCAAGGGATGTCTTGCGGGTGACGCTGAACGAGTACTAAGACACACCCCAATCACAAATCAAGACTACCTACCAGCATGGAGAAAACTAAAAGAGAGGTATGAAAATACAAGGACTTTAGTTAATGACCACCTCAAATCACTTGTAAGTCAACCGAAGCTTACGATTGAAAGCGGAAAGGCCTTAAAATCCATAAGCAATACTATGAGTGCCAAACCAGTTACGGGTTATATCAAAAGGGAAAGTACTCAAACTTATCATAGTACCAATTACAATGGTTGTCCTGCGTGTGAGAAGAAGCACTACGTAGTAAATTGCGCAACATTTCTTAACTAAGATGTGGTAGCTAGACGGAAATTAATTAAGGCTGCGGGCAGATGCATGAACTGGTTCTCAAATAAACATAATTACAACAGATGCCAAAACAAAAGCAGATGTAAAACATGCCACGAACCACATCATACAACATTACATGCAACTGATTCTTCATCAAAGGGTTTGCATGCTACAGAGCAGCCCACCAACTCCACAGCAACTAATTTGTACACTACTAGTTCCGATGTGCAAAAAACAAAAAATTTCCTGATGACAGAAAATCGTAATGCGTTACTACCAACAGCGTTAGTAGCAGCGCATGGCCGCAATGGCCATTTGATAACATTGCGATGTTTAGTGGACTCAGGTTCATAAGCATCATTTATCACAGAGAATACCTGCAAGCAACTACGCATCCATAGCAAACAAACAGCAGTTGAAATCTTGAATAAAAATCAAACAGCATTCTCAAGAAGGCAAGTACAAGTGCAATTAGAGTCAACCACAGCTAGTAAGGCCGAAATGATTGTCCTTAAAACCATTACCGATTTATTACCAGCTACAAAAATGGTTAATATAAAATGGGAACATTTACGAAATCTAAAATTAGCAGACCCAACATTTTTTAAGCCAAGCCAAATAGACATTTTGTTGGGAGCGAACATTTATGCACAAATTGTTTGTGAAGGTATTCGACGGGGACCAAGGGGTTCTCCTGTTGCCATCAATACCATTTTTGGATGGATAGTAATGGGAAGTACATCGATGTCTAACAATGATCAGGCGAATGCATTCACAATTTCAATCAAGCCAATAGAAGAGCTTAACAGACAAATACGCCAATATTGGGAAACAGAAGAAGTACCAGGATGAGATTTGCAAAGCTTAGAAGTAAAACAATGCCAGAAAAAATATGAAGCTAGTAATTGTCGACTATCGAATGGTCAATACCAAGTAAGGTTACCATTTATAGATGAAAGGGGTCATGTCCTGGGCGAATCCAGAAATCGTGCACTAAAACGTTTCGAGTATTTGTAAGGAAAATTACATGGAAACCCCAATTACATCAAGAATATGAAACTTGCTTGGACGAATATTTGAAATTGGCCCATATGACAGCATGTGATTCACCTAAAGCAAATGAAAACCATTACTATATTCCGCATCATGCGGTCTTCAAGCAAAGCACAACTACAAAATTGCGAGTAGTTTTTGATGCGTCCGCAAGAACAACAAACGGCAAATCGTTGAACGAACAGCTATTTATCGGACCAACTCTACAACTCAAATTGTTCTCTATTGTTTTAAATTGGAGAAAACATCAAGTCGCAATGACAGCAGATATCGAGAAGATGTATAGGATGATTTGGGTACATCCAAGGGATCGAAATTTTAAGCGCATACTCTAGAGGAACCCAGAAACAAAGGCGCTTCAAGATTATCAGTTAAACGCAGTAACGTTTGGAACATCGGCAGCACCTTACCTAGCTATTAAAACGCTGCAACAATTAGCCACCGACGAAAGGGAACAATACCCCTGTCAGAAGAAGACAAAGAATCGAAGGGCATACTGAATTTTGAAGAGTTGGAATCCGTGAAAACTTTAGGCATTAGGTGGTATCCTGTCGGAGATTATTTCACGTTTATTTTAAACAGCAAACCAATCACCGAAGGTAATACTAAACGTACTATACTGTCCGAGATAGCATCACTATACGATCCATTGGGATTGATTTCTCCGATCATAGTGGTAGCAAAGGTGCTAATACAAACATTGTGAATAAATGGTTACGATTGGGATAGCAAGGTTGCGCAGAATATCACCGAACAATGGCAGAAATTTAAGAAGGAATTACACGAACTAGCAAACTTAAAAATTCCCCGGTGGATTACATTTTCAAAGGGCAACATAAGCCAGGAACTCCACGGTTACTGTGATGCATCCAACAAAGCCTATGCGGCTGTGGTATATCTGCGAACTAAGAACAATCGAGGTGAAACAACAGTAACCTAACTCCAGGTCATTTTTTAATCGGTCAAGCGTTTAATGCAATTTCCGAACCAAATCTAATCACGTCGAAAGCTACATCTTTACCACGATGGCAACACATTCAACAGATGAACCAGCATTTCTGGAAGAAATGGACCAAGGAATACTTGAATCGTCTGCAGCAACGACCAAGTTGGTGGCAGCAACAACAACGTAATCTTACGGTTGGAGATGTAATCCTAATAAAGGACGAAACTACTCCACCTACCTCTTGGCCGTTAGGAATTATAGAGGAGGTTCATCCAGGCAAGAATGGAATGGTTCGTGTGGTGACGGTCCGCACCAGATACAACACATACCAAAGACCAGTTGTTAAAATTAGCCGGCTACCAATTGAAGGAATTGAAACATGACAAATAACATAAAGTTGATTTGATATCATATTTGACTATATTTGACTATCCGTACATGTGTTGTTTTCGTTGTGTGTCAATATGTGTCGAATTGAACTCAATACCATTTAGTTATTATAATATTTATTTCAGATAGCCATGCAGTCTCACTTGGAAGACTATTTGACAATCTTTGAAGATATCCAGTTTTCTCCCCCCAATAGCCCAATGCTCGCAAGCTGGGTAGAGCCAGGCTACGATATCCTAACAGGACAACCACTGCCTGATATATACCAAACTGATTGCGCGCAGGACGTGACCTCCAGTCCGGCTGAAGATGTACCTCAAAGGACACTTCTAGAGCCACGGCAACCTATTCGAGCTAATGGATCCCTCGTTCGGTCAATAGCCCTGTTAAAGGCGTCTACGACTGTAAAGGAAATTCAAATGCGGATCGAAAACGATGTTCAACGATTCCTCACCCGGGAATGAGAAGATCTGTGTATTCAAAGAGACGTTCTGCGTAAAATTGATTTTGAAAGAATCGGAAAAAGAAAACGTAAGCAGTTTACAGTTAATCTTCCTGATCAATTCCAAGTTAAGGTGAATGTAAACAGAGCCGGTAAGGTGGTATTTCACCATCATCATCGTCGTGAGATAAAAAAGATAAAGGCAAGAATCTTTGAACCAAATCGTTCAACGGGGGGAGAATGTTCCACAAAGACTTACCCAGAAGCTGGTCTAGGAAAAATCCAACGACGTTAAAGCTGGGTCCTAAGTAATGTTCCGTTTGAAACATCTAGCGTTTAAATAATTCTGTCGAAAGCATCCAGCATATACCATTAAATGTGAAATTAAAGCTGAAATAATGAAATAAAAACTTTATAAAGAACGTACAAATTTATGCGAAATACTTCCCCAGATTACATGAAGTTGCTTCCTGGAACTTCCCATCTTCAACATCGAATGCTCCTATCCTAACTAGCAAACGAAACGCGGAATCCCTGCACCTTATCAAGGTGGACGGAGACTAAAAATAAGAATAAAATGAATTAATAAAAAAACAAACATATGAGTAAATTTCCATGTCAATAAAGAATAAAACAAGAACATAAACAAAGATAACCTTAACAAATCAATCCATTTATAATTTGTTAAGGTTTTCTTTTAAATTCAATTAAGTAATAACAAAAGTGAACTATCACTTACCAATTGAACAAATTTTGTTTTGAATTCCGCATTAAAAAATAGCACAAAGTAAAGAAAAACACATTTCCCGGCCGCGAAACTTTAAAGCGACCTGACGTCTTAAACTTCATTGACAGTTTAAGAAAGGCAAATTCAGGAAAAAGAAATTTTTATGTAGAATTTAAAACTAAGGCCAGTTTTGCTCGAAAATAATTAATTTTCGAATTATTTAATTAATTAATTAATTTATATTTGTCCAATTAGCGGGAAAAGGACAATTGAAATTGAAAAAGAGATGAAAATACTTATTCTCACGAAAATCCACGACAAAAAGTTTAGTACTGCAATAAAGCGTACTGCCCTGCGTGTTTTCTAGCAGAATCAGTATTTTCATACTCACCACAAGAGGAAGAGATTTTATTTATTTTTGTATTTTTTGTAGTGTTAAAGGGTCCTGAACCAGAAATAAAAGCAGCAAAGATGCGTATTAACCTCAAAATTATTATTCTTAATTTATTTTAGTTATTTCATTTATATATTTTATTGCAATATTAATGTATGTGCCTTTCTAATTACATGTAATCGGAATTTTGGGAGATCAAGCACATTGGTAGTACTTGGAAAAGTTAGCGGAATCAGCTTATAAAAGGGCCAACGCAATAGGAATCTCTATACTTTTTCATCAAGTCATCAGCGAGTAAAATTAAAATTGAGTTAGAGTTGTGTTGGCATTTCTTAAGTTGAAGGAATGAGTTAACTTTATTATTATTTTGATTTGTTTTCTTTTTATAATTTTTCTACAAGGGTAATGCTGTAACTTATAATATTATAATTTTAATATTTATTTCAGAATTTAAATGTTGCAGAAGAAATCATCGAATGATTTATACGTTCGATGAACATTTCTGCTAACCTTAGTTAAGAAGTGAAGTGAAATTAGTTAATCAATATGATTATGTAAAAGTGCCTTGTTTGAAATTGAACTAATTATACTGTATGAGGAACGTAGCTTAAGACGAGCAAATTTGTGTTCAAGTTGTTTTTTAATAAATTGAGTTTTTTTTGGTATATGAAAGTCCGCACGTCTTGTTATTTAACAGTTTCACTTCCAACCCAGTTTTTCCTTAATTGAGGTGTGTTGGTCATTTGTCGGTCAAACTGTCATAATAGACACTTGAGATCCAGAGTCTGTTAATGCTAGGAATGTCATTGTGATTCCGGATGGTGAGGTGATATTTATCAGAGCTGTAGAGAGGAGCGCTCTTTTCATATTGGCGGTTAGAAAATTTTGAACTTGTTGTTCATCATTTCTACAAGCTAAGGGTGTGCTTGGTTCAGTTTCCATACTGGAAATTTGGGTGGATTGATTAGGTGATTCTGTCACCGAATCGTCTTGCTCATAGTGGAGCAATATGTTATGACTTTTGTTACAGTGGTAACACCTTTTATTGCTTGACCAATTTAAGGTTAGGTGGTTTGGGAGATAAACAATTTTTGCATAAATGCTTATTTGGGACAACTTCGTGTCGTTGTCGGGTGTTCATATTCCAAAAGGTTGGACAGTGAAATATTATATGGTCACCCTTGCAATGGCTGCAAGAGGACCTTTTTGTAGGTGGGTGCTTTGGTGTTGAACTTTGGCTTCCATTCAAGAATCCGTAAGTTGGATTTGGTGAGAATGGTTTTCTCTGTGTCATGTTTGAAGATGTATTTCTATTTCCTATCATTTCCAGAGTTCGGAAGCGAGACTCTAAGAATTTTGTTAATGTGTTTAGTTTTGGTAAATCAGTGCTACTGTGTAAGCTCTGTTGCCATAATTGATGTGTGTCTGGGTGTAACTTTTGTACAGTCAAGTAAATATTATAGGATACCAATTCTTTGTTTCTACACAAAAATTTTGTAATGCTAATAGCGCCTCTGTTATATTGCCTAGTAGCCTTTTGATACTTTCGGCAGTATCATGATTTGTGGTTGGGAGAGACAATAATAATTTTTTTAGTTGTACTTTGACTAGGATTCGCTTATTTGAGTAGCGTTCCCTTAGGAGTTGCCAAGCTGATTTATAATTTGCGTCGCATATTTCATAATGCCTGAGCAATTTTTTAGCTTCTCCTATTAGATTAGTTTTAAAAAAAAATAACTGGTCAACGTCTCTCAAATTATTGTTATTATGTATTACTGAATTAAATAGATCGTGAAATGAGATCCATGTCGGATATTCACCAATTTTTTAGCTTCTCCTATTAGATTAGTTTTTAAAAAATTTAACTGGTCAACGTCTCTCAAATTATTGTTATTATGTATTACTGAATTAAGTAGATCGTGAAATGAGATCCATGTCGAATATTCACCTTTGAATGTCGGCCGCTTGATTCTAGGAAGTCTTTCGCTATTGCATGACATTGTGCTAGCAGAATTTGTCTGTGTGTAAGGTGGATTGCTGACAGATGGTGTTGGTGTTAATCTGTCTATGTCTTCTTCCATGCTTGCTGCTTTCTCAATGTAATATTCCTGCACCTCGCTAAATATCTCTCTGGCGAAATATTCCATTTGGAGATCTTGTCTTGTGACTCTTCTTTGTATAGACCTATGTCGAGTTTGGAATTCTTTTCAATACTCGGTGAACGTTTGTAGGCGTTTTAATGTCGATTTGACAGTTTTCTTCTTTCTTCAATGGTTTCGTGACCAACGTTTAAGTTTTGTTTTATTTATTTGAAAAATGAATGCTTTGTGGCCCTTTTTTTGTATATGTAGGAAAATATCTTATTTCGTGAAAAACGAGTTATGTTGGAGAATTGGATTTTGCCAAAGGAATGAAGGTGGACTAAACATCTGTTTATGTGAGGACTGAACAGCTGTTAATAACACTTCACTGAACTTATATGAATCTAAGAATTAATATATGTTTATTTTTTTTTTAAATATTGCTTATTGAATTAAATTCAAACTTGCCTTTACAAAGTCAGAACTAGAAGTAACAATTTTTTTTTGGTTTTATTTTTGTTTTCTTAAAAATCTTAGCCTACTATATCTGATGCCTTATGAAATCTTCCAGTACGTTCGTTAGTTTCGAAATTAAAAACCTAAAAATGTCAGGTACAGTCATGGTACGAGATTCGATGACTTATATTACGTTGTCACCACAGTATATACCCCCACCAAAGGAAATTGCTTTAAAGGAAGATTGCGTTAATGTAAAGAATAATGATGAAGCTTGCTTCTCGTGGGCCATAACATCAGCGCTTTATCCTGCAAATGTGCACACCGATAGGATCGCATCATATCCACGTTATTCAACCGTGCTAAATTTAACTGGAATAACGTTTCCCATGAAGCTTAACCAGATTAAACAATTTGAAGGACAGAACAATTTGTCAATAAACGTATTCATCTTAGAGAAAGAACGTTCGTTCACCACTGTTCCAGTTAGACTTACGACACACAGGATGGAGCGACATGTAAATATCTTAATGCTACAAGAATACTATGACGAGGCTGATGATCATATGGATGATGATGACGATGATGATGATGATGGTAGATATCATTTCTGCTGGATCAAAGTTCTTTCACCCCTTGTATCGAAATAAACTTCGAAGCGTAATGGTAGACGGTATATATGCGACAGATGTTTGCTCTACCCTTACTCTGAAGAAAAATTGGCATCACACACTCCTGAATGCGAGAAACAAAACGACTGCAGGACTATGTTTCCCTCAGAGGAAAAGAAATGGCTGGAATATAAAATTATAACTATAAGAATCCCGTCCCGTATTGTGTGTATGCTGATCTGCAATGCAAACATGATGCTAAGCTCTCATACTACAGAGCATATCGAGGCAAGAATTGCCAACAACGGTTTGCATTAGAATTGCAAGAAATTGCATCCATATCTGTACAGTAAAAGTTGAACATTAGACCAATGCAGCCCCTGACTAAGGAGGAACGGCGTTCACATAGGGAAAGTACTTGCTGCCATATATGTGAAAAAATGTTTTCAGCCGATGAGGAACGAGTCCTGGACCATTGTCATTTAACAGGTAAATACTGAGAATCATAATTCCGTTCATTTTTTCATAATTTATTTTTACAGGAAAATACCGAGGACCAGCGCACAATTCATGAAATCTCATGTATCAAGATTGCTCCATAGTTCCAGTCATTTTTCCCAATTTATCTGGATATGATGCTCACTTTATTGTTAAGGGTATAGCTACATCCATTCCTAGGAAAGTGGATCTCCTGCCAATAAAGGAAGAAATATACATTTCGTTCACCAATCACGTTGATAGCAGTTATATCAAATTCAGATTCATCCATTCCTTAAGTTTTATGGCAGAATCCTTAGATAAGCTATCATCATTGCTGCCAATGGATAAATTAAATATTACAAGAGCTGTATGGCAGGAATTGGAAGATGATGACTTTAAACTACTTACACGCAAAGATGTCTTCCCATACGACTTCGTTGACGATTGGACAAAACTGGATTTCCAACACTTACCGGCGCAGGAGCAATTCTATAATAAAATGACTGACAGTGATATATCTGCTGAGGATTACAGCCGCGCAGAAAAGATGTGGAGGACATTTGAAATACAGATGCTTGGCGAATATTCCGGTCTATACCTGAAAACTGATGTCCTTCTATTGGTCGATGTCATGGAGAACTTTCGAGACGTCTGTATGAAGACGTACAATTTAGATCCAGCACAATATTACACCATGCCTGGTGTTACATGCGATGCAATGTTAAAATATACCAAAGTGAAACCAGAATTGGTAACCGATGTAGACATACTGCTATTCATAGAGAGAGGTATTCGGGGTGGTATAAGCCAATGTTCCAATTGATACAGTAAAGCCAACAATAAATAAAACCCAGATGAAAAACAAAAAATGATTTATTATGATGCTAACAACCTTTATGGATGGGCCATGTCTCAACATTTACCTACCGGTGGATTCAGATGGCTTGATTGTCTCGATATTGATGTTTCCAAATTCCTGATGATTCACCAACTGGATACATACTCGAAGTTGATTTAAACAATACTCCACATCTACATGATAAGCATAAGGACTTTCCGTTTTGCTCTGAGCATTGGTAAACATATGCTCTAGATCGTTTTCGTTTTCAAGATAGGATTCATAGAACTTCACTTATATTGTTACCAGTTTGAATATAGAACACAGAGAAAAAGTTTATAACTTAAGATTTAGAAATAAATAATGAATTTTATGCGAATATATATTGAAATTTAATTTGTTTGACAAACTTTTTTTCAACAAATGAAATTGAATCAATACATCTCCAAGCAACCATATTTTTTACCTTTAACTTGAAGTTTTCTATTAAATACATTTATTGCTTCGATCAATCATAAATTATTTTCATGGTATGCAAAACACATTGTGCGAGTATTTAAGGGTTAAGTCAAGTGCTGATATTATCTAAATTGGTGTATTTTATTCTACTCAAGGGGATATCAAAATTACATGTAGGAAGATTTGCTGAAATTGCTTCAATATATCTACTTCAAAATTACATATTGAAAGATTTTATTGAAGTATTCAAATGTTGATATTACCTAAATTTGTTTAATTTATTCTATTCGAGGCGATAACAAAATTATATGATGATATTGCCTAAATTGGTTTCGTTTATTCTTCTCGAGGCGATATCAAAAATTCTAGTGGCTATAAAAGAGTTGGAATCATTTGTATGGCAGTGGAAAACTTTATGAATGATGATAAGAAAATTACATTGTAATCTAGTTTTGTATTGCATCTGCAAACTAGGTATATAAATTTGTTTACAAGAAGTGTGATGATATCAAATTACATATTGGTACTTTGATTGGAGAAATCTGCGGTATCTGAGCGGGGGTAGGGAAACTTGTGATATGACTGCTTCGTTCTATAAAAGAGTGCAGTTCATTTCATTTGTTTATAAATAGTACTTGTGTTTATAAATAGTACTAGTGTTTATAATTAGTACTAGTGCTTATAAAATGAAATATTTACAAGATTTTTGCAAACGTAATTTTTTTTTGGTGAGATATGCGTAGAAGAAATTCAAATTATAAAAAAGTTCAGCTCATTTCTGAAAACGATTCTGGATCGCCAAGATGTCTGAGGTAAGATTTAGTATAATTTTAAAATAATTAATTAAAATTTTTTTTTTAATTACAACAGCAACAACAACGGCAACAACAACAGCAGCAGCGTGAGCAGCACCAGCAGCAACGTCCTCAACAACAGCAGCAGCAACATCAACATTCTCAGCATAATAATCAACAACTTGAAGCGGTAAGCATTTTGCTCCACAATTTATAAATAATTATAATAATAATTATTATTATTATAATTTCTAATTTGTGGTATGAATATGATGCGTGGAGTGTTAGGCAGAAGTGATTATTTTTACAGAAAATTGGTCGCACATTTGCTGCTGCAAAGCGGAGCGTGAAGAGGGAAAAACTGAAGTTAAAAGAGGATAAGAAAAATAAAAAGCAAGAGCTTCAGATAATTGATGCAAAATTAAAAAAATTAAAAAAACATGGATATTATAAAAAAAATTGATAATTTTTTAGATTAGTGTGAAAAAAAATGAAAATGACGTGGAAGTGACTTAATTAAAAAAAAAAATATGTGTTTAATTAATAATAATCAATAATTATATGTTTCATTAATAATAATAAATAATTATATGTTTCATTAATAATTATATGTTTAATTAATAATAATAAGTAATTATATGTTTCATTAGGTATGTTGTTATAGTTTTCTTTATTTAATAACTTTTCAATTTCCCCGCAAGTAAAAGAAAACAGCAAAATCAACGCATGCTAGTAGTAACGACTAACACCACTAGAGAACCTTACTCAAGAAATGGTGTCTGCACTCGAATCCTAATTATGGTATATGTCAAATTGTATCATGGCATTGGATGTGAAACATATTACTTACCTTAAATGCCTGTAGTATACGTACCGACTAATACCACGAATTACACATCACACCACATTACTGATTGCCAATTATATAATTGTCAATTATATAATTACTGACCAAGCTGACAATTGCCAATTAGTAATTATATAATTTTCAATTAGCTAATTGTTTGAACAAATGTTGCTAATATTTCCAAAACCAAAACCCGTAGAGGATTTCTGTTGAAAATTTCGTTCCCCTAGAACTAAAACCCCCACCCCACACCTTATAGAATCCATTGGCATGAACAAAAATATTCTAATTTTAACTTTATTTACTACTAATATTAATTCAAAAACCAACCTGAAAAGCCTACATTTAGGTGCAGCACCCCATATTTCAAAAACCATAGCCCGTAGAGGATTTCTAACAAAAATGTTATCCCTAACCCCCTTCCCCACTAACACCTCTCTAGGTAGCTTGAATTATTAATAATACTAACTATATCTGAAAATGTATAATCGCTATTATCACGAAAACAAGAGCCCGTAGAGGATTTCTGAAGAAAATTTTATACCCCTAATACGCCGATTCTAACCACCTAGAAGCCATTGGCATGAACAAAACTTTCCTACTATTAACTTTAATTATTAATAATAACAGTTCAAAACCAATAGCCTACATTTAGGCGCAACACTTGAAAACGAAAAATCATAATAAAAATACATTTAGGGCGCACCAAGAAAACAGCAAAACCGTAGTACAAGAGCATGCTGGTAGTACCGGCTAACGCCGCTAGGGCGCAGTCAAGACCAAATGCCACATCCAACACATGAGTTAGTCAACACTCAATAGTGTATCCAAGACATAAGCCAGTCAAGACTCAATGGTACATCCAAAACACAAACACATATTTAGTATGGACTCAAACCACCTAGCGACGGTTGTGCTATCTGCGGGTGAGAGTTCTAGATAAAAACTCTGGTCCAGAGCTCTACCCATATATAGCAACTTTATAGAATATTCAGACAACACCGCCATGGTCTCATGGTAGAGCGCCTCGGATTTTATAAAACCAAGCGTTCTAGGTTCGATTCCAACAAAAAATCCAACATAATTTTATTAAAAAATCTACTAAGACAGGAGCTTGAACAGCTTACAGGGGCCAGCTAACCACCAGTTGATGTCATGTCCTACTCAGCTAAACGGTAGCAAAGGAATTCCCCCAGGCAGGCCCGCCCTGTGACGTAGACCAAAACAGTTGGAATTAACCGGACACCTTTTGTATGGAATATGTGAGCTGGTACTGTCATAGGATAATGTTAATTTTCAGTACAGAAGCGGCCTCAGAACCACCTCAAAATTGCTCACCGTACCTCCAGGGGCCGGATTCACTAACTCGGAGAGTTGTGGAGTTTACCACTTAACTCTTCACTCGGAATTCTGTAACTCGTGGAATTTGTATTGAGATTTACCAAACTCTCTATTCAACTCGGCAAAACTCTCGGCTGTGTTAGGTGTGGAGAAGTAAGAAAAATATTTCTCAACTGACAGTATTGGCTGCTTTTATTGTCCTTTGTGAAGGTACCAATGTACCTTCGATTTTCAAATTGATTTAAGGATTTACTGCATATCCTGGCTATGTTTACAAAAACATATTATGGAAATCCTTGCAATACTTACAGAGAAATAAGAATTTTTGTGTCTCAAGATACCCGATAAAAATTGTAATTCACGCGAATGTGGTCAATTTGGTCGTCTTCCAGTACAGAAGAGATGCTATAAAAATTTTAAATATGTACGTTAAAGCTTGTATGTTGGATGAAATCGCATCTACATTTTGTCCTCTAATTAGATATGTAATTAGTTTTTAACTCCGGTAAACAGTTTTGGAGATAACTGCAAAAGAAGTGAATCAGTCCTTCTTAAGATGAAAAAATGGCCGTTTTCGCGTACAAAAACTCAACTCATCATTATGAAGATCTGGTAAGTCGTGCAAATTCACTTTCTATGAGAAAAATGTTCACAACAGAGTACTAATGGATGTGAAATAAAGAACGGAAGAAATATATGCAAAATATAGGAACTGGGGTGTATATGACCCACGTGCAAAAAATCCGTCTTTCGGCGGTAAAAAGACAGTTATGACGTTATAATGTTCAGAAAAAAACTATGCCGCTGGATTGCCCGTTTCTCCCTATTTAATTTGATACCAAACATGACGTATTTTGGACAACCCCCAATGGGGGGTTGTGCGACCCCCCATCTCCAAAAGCCCCTCCCTAAGAAATTGTTCACCTATATTTTTGTACTCTAGACCCTAAATCCGCAGAAAAAAACCGCAATGTTCTACGACCCTCCCACAAAGAGTTATCCATCTTTCAATATTTCGATACTTCTCACGTTTTCCTCAAATATGTTAGAGAATCTCGAATGGAGAGTTAGGGAGTTTTAACCGGGGAAAACGAAAATTCTCATCTCCCAAACTCCCAAACTCTCCGAGTTAGTGAATCCGGCCCCAGAGGAAGAAGAAGATGTAAATGAGTTAAATTTTTCGGAAACTTTTTGTGTGGAAAAATTGGTCCAGGATCCGCATAGAACAACTACATTAACGCTATATTCGTAAACATTCGTCTGTCAGACGAACATGTTATATGGATGATTTTTGGTTTGTAGCATGCAAGGAGTAATAAAACACACTTTAAATCTAAAACGCTGTATATTAATCATGATTTTCTGAAATGAAAAGGAACAGTGGTTATTTTGAGCAATGGACACATAATTAACCGCGGTGATCCATACACATAAATTGCTTACATTGAGTAGAACACCACCTTATCATTTGACGTTTTTTAAATTCCCAGAAGGAACAACATTTTTTCTGAGATCCACAGAGTTGTGTTTAATCAGCGAAAGAAGTTTCACCAAGACCTTCTGCAATTTTCTTATCAGGCCATTCCGCGGCACTGATGTAACCATGCGCCATACAGCGTCCCCTATATTTCTTTTACAAGTACTCAAGGAGTATTGTTTTTTTTGTAGTTAATAAATACGTAATGCACATAAGTAATATAGGAATTGATTATAACCATGCTCAACATGCCAAAAAAGTAACAAAGAGTTCATCTTTGCTTTTTTTGCTGCAGGCATATTTCCACACATTTGATTAAATGTTTCCACTGAAACTTTCCCACATATGGCATACCATTTATCATATAATTTATTTTGGAATCGCATAACATCAAGACTTTTATTTTATATTTTGTTGGCTTCGAAGGAATATACATCCTAAACGGGCAACGCCCTCTGAAACCTGTCAGTTGCTCGTCAGAGGATCCGCAATTGTAACTGACTCGACAAGTCTGAATAAAAGATTCCCACAAGTCCCTGATAAGTTCAAACTTATCCTGTGATTTACGTTCGTGCCTTGTAGATTTCTCATCGAAACGGAGGCAATTCAGCAAAAAATCGAATATTTCTCGGGACATTACCGATATATACCGACTCCCGCTAAATCTTTCATCAAATAGTTTCAAGGTCTTATTATTGCTCTTCATAGCTGATAACAGCAAAAGCCGTAATAGAGACCGAACTCTTCTTCATATGTAGGCGAATCTGTCGCAGTTTGATTTCTGTGTACTTAGAACTTTTTATTGATATTTCTTCATATGGGCTACGATTTTACTGACATTGTCGTTAATAATAAAAAGCGAGAAACAGTCAATGGGTTCTGTAACATCCTTTGTCGTTCCTGTTGTTGGTGAATGATGCTCACACTATGGTTTTTGGCTGGGGTCGGGTATTCGTAGACTCAGCTGTAGTAAAAAACCACTTGTGACCATTTTAACCTCTCAAATTGCGGGTAGATGAAAAAATAATACGAGATGCCTCAGGTTGATCAAGACTCTCCAATGTTTCTTCAGTCTCAGAATCTGAATTCCAAATAACGTTTCTCTAGTTCTCCTCTAGTTCAACATGAACTTCAATGTCACTGAGATTAAGCGTATTTGGTGATCTGTCTTCATCATCCGAATAAACTTTATTTAAGAGCGACACTATCTGCTGGTTTGACAGTAACGATGTACCCGCCCTAAGAAATAATTAAATATTTGTATAAATATAGTAAAAAGACATAGTTACACCATATATAGAAAATAGTCTGACAAATGAATAATAAATTCATAATTACGTTGAATAACATTTTGCGTCACGAAGAAATTACAATTTCAAATAATTTATTTATTTATTTGAAAAGTTATAGCGATAGTGAACAGACAAATTCCAATAACATAGTACCGTACACATTAAACACCTTAAATAAATAAAAGTAAGTAGAAAAAAATATTAATAATAATAAAGAAGAAAAAGAAAATAAATAAGGCATGTAAAAATATAAAAGAGAATAGTGAAAAAAGAAATGAACATAAAAATAAAAGTAACTAAAGCTAGCTAAAAGAGAAAAGAAAATTAATATGTTGTTCTGACCTATAAGAAGTAGTCAGAAGTAACATTGAGTTTACTCAAATTTTAATTATTTTAATAATTTTTTAACCACTGTAATTGTAACCTTAGCAAAGTGAAGTTCAAGTCAACAAATACTTATCAGTGGATATCAGTTCTTTTTTTATTGTCCAAAAAGTCTAGAATCAATTCCAAATCAGGGATTTTATTACCACCGCTTCTTACACGTGACGTGAGGAGTCACTTGAGCTTCAATAGGAAATATCTTTACACGTGCCGTAAAGGATACTACCAAAGCCAAACCCCCATCTTTAACATTGGTCCTTCAAAGCCGGATTACGGAATACTTCAATCAACATTATTGTAGCATATCAGATAAGTAGCATTTTTCTGTATCCTATAATTTGGAAATTTTCACAAAAACAGTGATCATAACGTGCGGTGATCCCAATATCTTTAATCGAAAATTTACATTTGCAACAAGTGCAGAAGACTTTGTATAAATATAGCCCTAGCAATGAACATTTACAAATTTCTAAAAATTTTAAGTGATAAAAATAATTCAATTTGAGCAATTTCGATCGTGCCATGATCATTTGATTCATCAAATAGAAACAGTGAATTCATTTCAAATAAGTGCGCATTCATTTACATACATACAGATCTAATACTTCTAGAAACATCATTGAGAGTTGGTTGGGAGATTAGTGGCAAGTAGATCTGTAACAATTGCATTGTTTGGTCATTAAACCAGTTATTTTGTTTAAAGCTGTTGCACTTTTTTGCAAATTTTATAAAATTAATAACCCAACTTCTTTAATGAGTGTGATATGATTGAATACCTATCTCAGTTGTCCGCTTTCTTGAGTGACGTTATTCCCTTAAATTAAAACGATAAATCTCGTATTAAAATTATAAACAATTGGCTTATCATTTACTGAATTTGAGAAATTTGTGTGAACAGTGAAAAAAATAAAGAAATAAAAAGGGATTGGACAATTACGATTTAATCTAGTTTGTAGTGAAAAAGGGATTCATACCGAATTTATTAACATTTAAAAATATTTGAATTTTGAAATTTTGAAATTTATTGTGCATCAACCATGGCATAACAACCTGATAGCAAAAGTGTATTAGTACAAAGAAGAGGAGGGGTAAAGGGAACAATTACGCGGATTAAGACCTTTGCGGATAGTATTACAGCAGACACTAGCATTGATGACATATCGTCGCGTTTGGAGAGACTCAATGATAATTGGTCAGAATTTTGTAATATTGAAGATGTTTTGCTTAATTTTGATGATCAAACGACTGAAATGGAGGAGTATGAAACGAAATTCTTTGAGGCAAGGTCTTCCTACTGGGTGCGCTAAGATCTCGAACACCTAATGTGGGACAACCTAGTAGACAACATGAGGAAATAAATCTAACCCTTTCCCATTTGCTTAGCCAGCAACAATCATTTCTTGATCAGAGTAATAATGAGCCTACAACGAACACTCGTTTGCCTCGACTAAATATTCCTAGCTTCTCTGGGGAGTACAAAGAATGGCCAAGCTTTCAAGATTTGTTCGAAGCGGCAGTTCATAGCAATTCATCGCTGTCATCATTTCAAAAATTTCAGTACCTCAAAGGCCTATTGAAGGGAAATGCAGCTAATATTATTCGTCATCCCACAATCAGTGATTCCAATTATGAAGAAGCTTGGAAAAAATTGAAGGAGAGATTTGATAAAAAGGGTCATATAATGACAAGTCTAGTAAAGGCATTTCTAGAGCAGCCTCATCTAAATCAGCTCTCAATAAAGCCTTTGAGGAGCATGTGTGATTTGTGTGATGAGATCATTCGGGAATTAAAGGCTTTAGGTCCCTCAGCCGAGGCAAGAGATCCTTGGTTAATATACATAGTCGTTAACAAATTAGACGCCGATACCCGTGAAGCATGGTCAAAGGAAATAACTAATAAGGTATTCCCAAAGTTTGATGAATTAATTGATTTTCTGAATAAGAGATGTGATGCTTTAGAAACTTGCGCGGTCATGTCCAAGCGTGCGGGGACGTCAATGAAATCTTTGCATACTGTTTCCTGTTCAAGTTCTAATCAAATAAGCTGTCCAAAGTGTACTGATAATCACTTTCTATACCATTGTGATGAATTCAAAGCTCAATCTCCAGCTAATCGCAAGGCTATGGTAATCACACAATCTCTTTGCTTTAAGTGCTTA
>CAWVNZ010001942.1:0-29327 GCA_963930735.1 Dioctria linearis | reverse complement strand
ATACGCCGGGGATTGCCTTTTCTATAGTAAATTTTGCAAAAATAAATTTTTACTGTCGCAAATTTTAATTGCGCCAGGGATTGCCTTTTCTATAGTAAATTTTTCAAAAATTTATTTTTTACTGTCGAAAATTTTAATTACGCCAGGGATTGCCTTTTCTATAGTAAATTTTTCAAAAAATAATTTTTTACTGTCGCAATTTTTAAATACGCCAGGGATTGCCTTTTCTATAGTAAATTTTTCAAAAATTAATTTTCGACTGTCGCAAATTTTAATTGCGCCAGGGATTGCCTTTTCTATAATAAATTATTCAAAAAATAATTTTATACTGTCGCAAATTTTAGTTGCGCCAGGGTTTGCCTTTTCTATAGTAAATTATTCAAAAAATAATTTTATACTGTCGCAAAGTTTAAATACGCCAGGGATTGCCTTTTCTATAGTAAATTTTTCAAAAATTAATTTTTTACTGTCGCAAATTTTAAATACGTCAGGGATTGCCTTTTCTACAGTAAATTTTTCAAAAAATAATTTTTTACTGTCGCAAATTTTAATTAGGCCAGGGATTGCCTTTTCTACAGTAAATTTTTCAAAAAATAATTTTTTACTGTTGCAAATTTTAATTGCGCCAGGGATTGCCTTTTCTATAGTAAATTTTGCAAAAAAATAATTTTCTACTGTCGCAAATTTTAATTACGCCAGGGATTGCCTTTGCTACAGTAAATTTTTCAAAAAATAATTTTTTACTGTCGCAAATTTTAATTACGCCAGGGATTGCCTTTTCTACAGTAAATTTTTCAAAAAATAATTTTTTTATGTCGCAAATTTTAATTACGCCAGGGATTGCCTTTTCTACAGTAAATTTTTCAAAAAATAATTTTTTACTGTCGCAAATTTTAAATACGCCAGGGATTGCCTTTTCGATAGTAAATTATTCAAAAAATAATTTTTACTGTCGCAAATTTTAATTGCGCCAGGGATTGCTTCTTCTATAGTAAATTATTCACAAATTTATTTTATACTGTCGCAAATTTTAAATACGCCAGGGATTGCCTTTTCTTTAGTAAATTATTCAAAAAATAATTTTTTACTGTCGCAAATTTTAATTGCGCCAGGGATTGCCTTTTCTACAGTAAATTTAACAAAAAATAATTTTATACTGTCGCAAATTGTAATTGCGCCAGGGATTACCTTTTCTATAGTAAATTATTCAAAAAATAATTTTTTACTGTCGCAAATATTAATTGCGCCAGGGATTGCCTTTTCTACAGTAAATTTTTCAAAAAATAATTTTCTACTGTCGCAAATTTTAATTGCGCCAGGGATTGCCTTTTCTACAGTAAATTTTTCAAAAAATAATTTTTTACTGTCGCAAATTTTAAATACGCCAGGGATTGCCTTTTCTATAGTAAATTATTCAAAAAATAATTTTTTATTGTCGCAAATTTTAACTGCGCCAGGGATTTCCTTTTCTATAGTAAATTTTTCAAAAAATAATTTTCTACTGTCGTAAATTTTAATTGCGCCAGGGATTGCCTTTTCTATAGTAAATTTTGCAAAAATTAATTTTTTACTGTCGCAAAATTTAATTCCGCCAGGGATTGCCTTTTCTACAGTAAATTTTACAAAAAATAATTTTTTACTGTCGAAAATTTTAATTGCGCCAGGGATTGCCTTTTCTATAGTAAATTTTGCAAAAAAATAATTTTTTACTGTCGCAAATTTTAATTACGCCAGGGATTGCCTTTTCTACAGTAAATTTTTAAAAAAAATAATTTTTTACTGTCGTAAATTTTAATTGCGCCAGGGATTGCCTTTTCTACAGTAAATTTTTCAAAAAATAATTTTTTACTGTCGCAAATTTTAATTACGCCAGGGATTGCCTTTTCTACAGTAAATTTTTCAAAAAATAATTTTTTCTGTCGCAAATTTTAAATACGCCAGGGATTGCCTTTTCTATAGTAAATTATTCAAAAAACAATTTTTTACTGTCGCAAATTTTAATTGCGCCAGGGATTGCCTTTTCTATAGTAAATTTTACTGTCGCAAATTTTAAATACGCCAGGGATTGCCTCTACTATAGTAAATTATTCACAAATTTATTTTATACTGTCGCAAATTTTAAACACGCCAGGGATTGCCTCTTCTATAGTAAATTATTGAAAAAATAATTTTTTGCTGTCGCAAATTTTAATTGCGCCAGGGATTGCCTTTTCTACAGTAAATTTTTCAAAAAATAATTTTATACTGTCGCAAATTGTAATTGCGCCAGGGATTACCTTTTCTATAGTAAATTATTCAAAAAGTAATTTTTTACTGTCACAAATTTTAATTGCGCCAGGGATTGCCTTTTCTTTAGTAAATTTTTCAAAAAATAATTTTCTACTGTCGCAAATTTTAATTAGGCCAGGGATTGCCTTTTCTACAGTAAATTTTTCAAAACATAATTTTTTACTGTCGCAAATTTTAATTGCGCCAGGGATTGCCTTTTCTATAGTAAATTTTGCAAAAAAATAATTTTTTACTGTCGCAAATTTTAATTACGCCAGGGATTGCCTTTTCTACAGTAAATTTTTCAAAAAATAATTTTTTACTGTCGCAAATTTTAATTACGCCAGGGATTGCCTTTTCTACAGTAAATTTTTAAAAAAAAATAATTTTTTACTGTCGCAAATTTTAATTGCGCCAGGGATTGCCTTTTCTATAGTAAATTTTGCAAAAAAATAATTTTTTACTGTCGCAAATTTTAATTACGCCAGGGATTGCCTTTTCTACAGTAAATTTTTCAAAAAATAATTTTTTACTGTCGCAAATTTTAATTACGCCAGGGATTGCCTTTTCTACAGTAAATTTTTCAAAAAATAATTTTTTTATGTCGCAAATTTTAATTACGCCAGGGATTTCCTTTTCTACAGTAAATTTTTCAAAAAATAATTTTTTACTGTCGCAAATTTTAAATACGCCAGGGATTGCCTTTTCTATAGTAAATTATTCAAAAAATAATTTTTACTGTCATAAATTTTAATTGCGCCAGGGATTGCCTTTTCTATAGTAAATTTTGCAAAAATAAATTTTTACTGTCGCAAATTTTATTTGCGCCAGGGATTGCCTTTTCTATAGTAAATTTTTCAAAAATTTATTTTTTACTGTCGAAAATTTTAATTACGCCAGGGATTGCCTTTTCTATAGTAAATTTTTCAAAAAATAATTTTTTACTGTCGCAATTTTTAAATGCGCCAGGGATTGCCTTTTCTATAGTAAATTTTTCAAAAATTAATTTTCGACTGTCGCAAATTTTAATTGCGCCAGGGATTGCCTTTTCTATAATAAATTATTCAAAAAATAATTTTATACTGTCGCAAATTTTAGTTGCGCCAGGGATTGCCTTTTCTATAGTAAATTATTCAAAAAATAATTTTATACTGTCGCAAAGTTTAAATACGCCAGGGATTGCCTTTTCTATAGTAAATTTTTCAAAAATTAATTTTTTACTGTCGCAAATTTTAAATACGCCAGGGATTGCCTTTTCTACAGTAAATTTTTCAAAAAATAATTTTTTACTGTCGCAAATTTTAATTAGGCCAGGGATTGCCTTTTCTACAGTAAATTTTTCAAAAAATAATTTTTTACTGTCGCAAATTTTAATTGCGCCAGGGATTGCCTTTTCTATAGTAAATTTTGCAAAAAAATAATTTTTTACTGTCGCAAATTTTAATTACGCCAGGGATTGCCTTTGCTACAGTAAATTTTTCAAAAAATAATTTTTTACTGTCGCAAATTTTAATTACGCCAGGGATTGCCTTTTCTACAGTAAATTTTTCAAAAAATAATTTTTTTATGTCGCAAATTTTAATTACGCCAGGGATTGCCTTTTCTACAGTAAATTTTTCAAAAAATAATTTTTTACTGTCGCAAATTTTAAATACGCCAGGGATTGCCTTTTCGATAGTAAATTATTGAAAAAAATAATTTTTACTGTCGCAAATTTTAATTGCGCCGGGGATTGCCTTTTCTATAGTAAATTTTTCACAAATTAATTTTATACTGTCGCAAATTTTAAATACGCCAGGGATTGCTTCTTCTATAGTAAATTATTCACAAATTTATTTTATACTGTCGCAAATTTTAAATACGCCAGGGATTGCCTCTTCTATAGTAAATTATTCAAAAAATAATTTTTTACTGTCGCAAATTTTAATTGCGCCAGGGATTGCCTTTTCTACAGTAAATTTAACAAAAAATAATTTTATACTGTCGCAAATTGTAATTGCGCCAGGGATTACCTTTTCTATAGTAAATTATTCAAAAAATAGTTTTTTACTGTCGCAAATATTAATTGCGCCAGGGATTGCCTTTTCTACAGTAAATTTTTCAAAAAATAATTTTCTACTGTCGCAAATTTTAATTGCGCCAGGGATTGCCTTTTCTACAGTAAATTTTTCAAAAAATAATTTTTTACTGTCGCAAATTTTAAATACGCCAGGGATTGCCTTTTCTATAGTAAATTATTCAAAAAATAATTTTTTATTTTCGCAAATTTTAACTGCGGCAGGTATTTCCTTTTCTATAGTAAATTTTTCAAAAAATAATTTTCTACTGTCGTAAATTTTAATTGCGCCAGGGATTGCCTTTTCTATAGTAAATTTTGCAAAAATTAATTTTTTACTGTCGCAAAATTTAATTGCGCCAGGGATTGCCTTTTCTACAGTAAATTTTACAAAAAATAATTTTTTACTGTCGAAAATTTTAATTGCGCCAGGGATTGCCTTTTCTATAGTAAATTTTTCAAAAAATAATTTTCTACTGTCGCAAATTTTAATTAGGCCAGGGATTGCCTTTTCTACAGTAAATTTTTCAAAACATAATTTTTTACTGTCGCAAATTTAATTGCGCCAGGGATTGCCTTTTCTATAGTAAATTTTGCAAAAAAATAATTTTTTACTGTCGCAAATTTTAATTACGCCAGGGATTGCCTTTTCTACAGTAAATTTTTCAAAAAATAATTTTTTACTGTTGCAAATTTTAATTACGCCAGGGATTGCCTTTTCTACAGTAAATTTTTCAAAAAATAATTTTTAATGTCGCAAATTTTAATTACGCCAGGGATTGCCTTTTCTACAGTAAATTTTTCAAAAAATAATTTTTTACTGTCGCAAATTTTAAATACGCCAGGGATTGCCTTTTCTATAGTAAATTTTTCACAAATTAATTTTATACTGTCGCAAATTTTAAATACGCCAGGGATTGCCTCTTCTATAGTAAATTATTCAAAAAATAATTTTTTACTCTCGCAAATTTTAATTGCGCCAGGGATGCCTTTTCTACAGTAAATTTATCAAAAAATAATTTTATACTGTCGCAAATTGTAATTGCGCCAGGGATTACCTTTTCTATAGTAAATTATTCAAAAAATAATTTTTTACTGTCGCAAATATTAATTGCGCCAGGGATTCCCTTTTCTACAGTAAATTTTTCAAAAAATAATTTTCTACTGTCGCAAATTTTAATTGCGCCAGGGATTGCCTTTTCTACAGTAAATTTTTCAAAAAATAATTTTTTACTGTCGCAAATTTTAAATACGCCAGGGATTGCCTTTTCTATAGTAAATTATTCAAAAAATAATTTTTTATTGTCGCAAATTTTAACTGCGCCAGGGATTTCCTTTTCTATAGTAAATTTTTCAAAAAATAACTTTCTACTGTCTGCGCCAGGGATTGCCTTTTCTATAGTAAATTTTGCAAAAAATAATTTTTTACTGTCGCAAAATTTAATTGCGCCAGGGATTGCCTTTTCTACAGTAAATTTTACAAAAAATAATTTTTTACTGTCGCAAATTGTAATTGCGCCAGGGATTGCCTTTTCTATAGTAAATTTTGCAAAAAAATAATTTTTTACTGTCGCAAATTTTAATTACGACAGGGATTGTCTTTTCTACAGTAAATTTTTAAAAAAAATAATTTTTTACTGTCGTAAATTTTAATTACGCCAGGGATGGCCTTTTCTACAGTAAATTTTTCAAAAAATAATTTTTTACTGTCGCAAATTTTAATTACGCCAGGATTGCCTTTTCTACAGTAATTTTTTCAAAAAATAATTTTTTACTGTCGCAAATTTTAAATACGCCAGGGATTGCCTTTTCTATAGTAAATTATTCAAAAAACAATTTTTTACTGTCGCAAATTTTAATTGCGCCAGGGATTGCCTTTTCTATAGTAAATTTTTCACAAATTAATTTTATAATGTCGCAAATTTTAAATACGCCAGGGATTACTTTTCTATAGTAAATTATTCAAAAAATAATTTTTTACTGTGACAAATTTTAATTGCGCCAGGGATTGCCTTTTCTATAGTAAATTCTTCAAAAAATAATTTTCTACTGTCGCAAATTTTAATTGCGCCAGGCATTGCCTTTTCTATAGTAAATTTTGCAAAAAATATTTTTTTACTGTCGCAAATTTTAATTGCGCCAGGGATTGCCTTTTCTACAGTAAATTTTTAAAAAAATAATTTTTTACTGTCGCAAAGTTTAATTACGCCAGGGATTGCCTTTTCTATAGTAAATTTTTCAAAAAAAAAATTTTACTGTCGCAAATTTTAAATACGCCAGGGATTGCCTTTTCTATAGTAAATATTTCAAAAATTAATTTTTTACTGTCGCAAATTTTAATTGCGGCAGGGATTGCCTTTTCTAGAGTAAATTTTTCAAAAAATAATTTTTTACTGTCGCAAATTTTAATTGCGCCAGGGATTGCCTTTTCTATAGTAAATTTTGCAAAAAAATAATTTTTTACTGTCGCAAATTATAATTGCGCCAGGGATTACCTTTTCTATTGTAAATTTTTCAAAATTAATTTTTTACTGTCGCAAGTTTTAATTGCGCCAGGGATTGCCTTTTCTAGAGTAAATTTTTCAAAAAATAATTTTTTACTGTCGCAAATTTTAATTGCGCCAGGGATTGCCTTTTCTATAGTAAATTTTGCAAAAATATAATTTTTTACTGTCGCAAATTGTAACTGCGCCAGAGATTACCTTTTCTATAGTAAATTTTTCAAAAATTAATTTTTTACTGTCGCAAATTTTAATTGCGGTAGGGATTGAATTTTCTACAGTAAATTTTTCAAAAATTAATTTTTTACTGTCGTAAATTTTAAATACGCCAGGGATTGCCTTTTCTACAGTAAATTTTTCAAAAAATAATTTTCTACTGTCGCAAATTTTAATTGCGGCAGGGATTTCCTTTTCTATAGTAAATTATTAAAAAAATAATTTTTTACTGTCGCAAATTTTAATTGCGCCAGGGATTGCCTTTTCTATAGTAAATTATTCAAAAAATAATTTTTTACTGTCGCAAATTTTAATTGCGCCAGGGATTGCCTTTTCTATAGTAAATTTTTCAAAAATTAATTTTTTACTGTCGCAAATTTTAATTACGCCAGGGATTGCCTTTTCTACAGTAAATTTTTCAGAAAATAATTTTTTACTGTCGCAAATTTTAGATACGCCAGGGATTGCCTCTTCTATAGTAAATTATTCAAAAAATAATTTTTTACTGTCGCAAATTTTAATTGCGCCAGGGATGGCCTTTTCTATAGTAAATTTTTCAAAAAATAATTTTTTACTGTCGCAAATTTTAATTGCGCCAGGGATTGCCTTTTCTACAGTAAATTTTTCAAAAAATAATTTTCTACTGTCGCAAATTTTAATTGCGCCAGGGATTGCCTTTTCTACAGTAAATTTTTCAAAAAATAATTTTTTACTGTCGCAAATTTTAAATACGCCAGGGATTGCCTTTTCTATAGTAAATTATTCAAAAAATAATTTTTTATTGTCGCAAATTTTAACTGCGCCAGGGATTTCCTTTTCTATAGTAAATTTTTCAAAAAATAATTTTCTACTGTCGTAAATTTTAATTGCGCCAGGGATTGCCTTTTCTATAGTAAATTTTGCAAAAATTAATTTTTTACTGTCGCAAAATTTAATTGCGACAGGGATTGCCTTTTCTACAGTAAATTTTACAAAAAATAATTTTTTACTGTCGCAAATTTTAATTGCGCCAGGGATTGCCTTTTCTATAGTAAATTTTGCAAAAAAAATAATTTTTTACTGTCGCAAATTTTAATTACGCCAGGGATTGCCTTTTCTACAGTAAATTTTTAAAAAAAATAATTTTTTACTGTCGTAAATTTTAAGTACGCCAGGGATTGCCTTTTCTACGGTAAATTTTTCAAAATATAATTTTTTACTGTCGCAAATTTTAATTACGCCAGGGATTGCCTTTTCTACAGTAAATTTTTCAACAAATAATTTTTTACTGTCGCAAATTTTAAATACGCCAGGGATTGCCTTTTCTATAGTAAATTATTCAAAAAACAATTTTTTACTATCGCAAATTTTAATTGCGCCAGCGATTGCCTTTTCTATAGTAAATTTTGCAAAAAAAATAATTTTTTACTGTCGCAAATTTTAATTACGCCAGGGATTGCCTTTTCTACAGTAAATTTTTAAAAAAAATAATTTTTTACTGTCGTAAATTTTAATTACGCCAGGGATTGCCTTTTCTACGGTAAATTTTTCAAAAAATAATTTTTTACTGTCGGAAATTTTAATTACGCCAGGGATTGCCTTTTCTACAGTAAATTTTTCAACAAATAATTTTTTACTGTCGCAAATTTTAATTACGCCAGGGATTGCCTTTTCTATAGTAAATTATTCAAAAAACAATTTTTTACTATCGCAAATTTTAATTGCGCCAGCGATTGCCTTTTCTATAGTAAATTTTTCACAAATTAATTTTATACTGTCGCAAATTTTAAATACGCCAGGGATTGCCTCTTCTATAGTAAATTATTCACAAATTTATTTTATACTGTCGCAAATTTTAAATACGCCAGGGATTGCCTCTTCTATAGTAAATTATTCAAAAAATAATTTTTTGCTGTCGCAAATTTTAATTGCGCCAGGGATTGCCTTTTCTACAGTAAATTTTTCAAAAAATAATTTTATACTGTCGCAAATTGTAATTGCGCCAGGGATTACCTTTTCTATAGTAAATTATTCAAAAAATAATTTTTTACTGTCACAAATTTTAATTGCGCCAGGGATTGCCTTTTCTATAGTAAATTTATCAAAAAATAATTTTCTACTGTCGCAAATTTTAATTGCGCCAGGGATTGCCTTTTCTATAGTAAATTTTGCAAAAACTAATTTTTTACTGTCGCAAATTTTAATTGCGCCAGGGATTGCCTTTTCTACAGTAAATTTTTCAAAAAATAATTTTTTACTGTCGCAAAGTTTAATTACGCCAGGGATTGCCTTTTCTATAGTAAATTTTTCAAAAATAAATTTTTACTGTCGCAAATTTTAAATACGCCAGGGATTGCCTTTTCTATAGTAAATATTTCAAAAATTAATTTTTTACTTTCGCAAATTTTAATTGCGTCAGGGATTGCCTTTTCTAGAGAAAATTTTTCAAAAAATAATTTTTTACTGTCGCAAATTTTAATTGCTCCAGGGATTGCCTTTTCTATAGTAAATTTTGCAAAAAAATAATTTTTTACTGTCGCAAATTATAATTGCGCCAGGGATTACCTTTTCTATTGTAAATTTTTCAAAAATTAATTTTTTACTGTCGCAAATTTTAATTGCGCCAGGAATTGCCTTTTCTAGAGTAAATTTTTCAAAAAATAATTTTTTACTGTCGCAAATTTTAATTGCGCCAGGGATTGCCTTTTCTATAGTAAATTTTGCAAAAATATAATTTTTTACTGTCGCAAATTGTAACTGCGCCAGGGATTACCTTTTCTATAGTAAATTCTTCAAAAATTAATTTTTTATTGTCGCAAATTTTAATTGCGGTAGGGATTGAATTTTCTACAGTAAATTTTTCAAAAATTAATTTTTTACTGTCGCAAATTTTAAATACGCCAGGAGTTGCCTTTTCTATAGTAAATTTTTCAAAAAATAATTTTCTACTGTCGCAAATTTTAATTGCGCCAGGGATTGCCTTTTCTATAGTAAATTATTAAAAAAATAATTTTTTACTGTCGCAAATTTTAATTGCGCCAGGGATTGCCTTTTCTATAGTAAATTATTTAAAAAATAATTTTTTACTGTCGCAAATTTTAATTGCGCCAGGGATTGCCTTTTCTATAGCAAATTTTTCAAAAATTAATTTTTTACTGTCGCAAATTTTAATTACGCCAGGGATTGCCTTTTCTACAGTAAATTTTTCAGAAAATAATTTTTTACTGTCGCAAATTTTAGATACGCCAGGGATTGCCTCTTCTATAGTAAATTATTCAAAAAATAATTTTTTACTGTCGCAAATTTTAATTGCGCCAGGGATTGCCTTTTCTATTGTAATTTTTCAAAAATTAATTTTTTACTGTCGCAAATTTTAATTACGCCAGGTATTGCCTTTTCTACATTAAATTTTTCAAAAAATAATTTTATACTGTCGCAAATTTTAATTACGCCAGGGATTGGCTTTTCTACAGTAAATTTTTCAAAAATTAATTTTTTACTGTCGCAACATTTAAATGCGCCAGGGATTGCCTTTTCTACAGTAAATTTTACAAAAAATAATTTTTTACTGTCGCAAATTTTAATTGCGCCAGGGATTGCCTTTTCTGTAGTAAATTTTCCAAAAAAAGAATTTTTTACTGTCGCAAATTTTAATTACGCCAGGGATTGCCTTTTCTACAGTGAATTTTTAAAAAAAATAATTTTTTACTGTCGCAAATTTTAATTACGCCAGGGATTGCCTTTTCTACAGTAAATTTTTCAAAAAATAATTTTTTACTGTCGCAGATTTTAATTACGCCAGGGATTGCCTTTTCTACTGTAAATTTTTCAAAAATTAATTTTTTACTCTCGCAACATTTAATTGCGCCAGGGATTGCCTTTTCTACAGTAAATTTTACAAAAAATAATTTTTTACTATCGCAAATTTTAAATACGCCAGGGATTGCCTTTTCTACAGTAAATTTTTCAAAAAATAATTTTTTACTGTCGCAAATTTTAATTGCGCCAGGGATTGCCTTTTCTGTAGTAAATTTTCCAAAAAAAGAATTTTTTACTGTCGCAAATTTTAATTACGCCAGGGATTGCCTTTTCTACAGTAAATTTTTAAAAAAATAATTTTTTACTGTCGCAAATTTTAATTACGCCAGGGATTGCCTTTTCTACAGTAAATTTTTCAAAAAATAATTTTTTACTGTCGCAGATTTTAATTACGCCAGGGATTGCCTTTTCTACTGTAAATTTTTCAAAAATTAATTTTTTACTCTCGCAACATTTAATTGCGCCAGGGATTGCCTTTTCTACAGTAAATTTTACAAAAAATAATTTTTTACTATCGCAAATTTTAAATACGCCAGGGATTGCCTTTTCTACAGTAAATTTTTCAAAAAATAATTTTTTACTGTCGCAAATTTTAATTGCGCCAGGGATTGCCTTTCTAAAGTAAATTATTCAAAAAATAATTTTTTACTGTCACAAATTTTAACTGCGCCAGGGATTGCCTTTTCTATAGTAAATTTTTCAAAAATTAATTTTTTACTGTCGCAAATTTTAAATACGCCAGGGATTGCCTTTTCTATAGTAAATTATTCAAAAAATAATTTTTTACTGTCGCAAATTTTAATTGCGCCAGGGATTGCCTTTTCTATAGTAAATTTTTCAAAAATTAATTTTTTACTGTCGCAAATTTTAATTACGCCAGGGATTGCCTTTTCTATAGTAAATTATTCAAAAAATAATTTTTTACTGTCGCAATTTTAATTGCGCCAGAGATTGCATTTTCTACAGTAAATTTTGCAAAAAATAATTTTTTACTGTCGAAAATTTTAATTACGCCAGGGATTGCCTTTTCTATAGTAAATTTTTCAAAAAAGAATTTTTCTGTCGCAAATTTTAAATACGCCAGGGATTGCCTTTTCTACAGTAAATTTTTCAAAAATTAATTTTTTACTGTCGCAAATTTTAATTACGCCAGGGATTGCCTTTTCTATAGTAAATTTTTCAAAAATTAATTTTTTACTGTCGCAAATTTTAAATCCGCCAGGGATTGCCTTTTCTATAGTAAATTATTCAAAAAATAATTTTTTACTGTCGCAAATTTTAACTGCGCCAGTGATTGCCTTTTCTATAGTAAATTATTCAAAAAATAATTTTTTACTCTCGCAAATTTTAATTGCGCCAGTGATTGCCTTTTCTATAGTAAATTTTTCAAAAATTAATTTTTTACTGTCGGAAATTTTAAATCCGCCAGGGATTGCCTTTTCTATAGTAAATTTTTCAAAAAATAATTTTTTACTGTCGCAAATTTTAATTGCGCCAGGCATTGCCTTTTCTATAGTAAATCATTCAAAAAATAATTTTTCACTGTCGCAAATTTTAATTGCGCCAGGGATTGCCTTTTCTATAGTAAATTTTTCAAAAAGTAATTTTTTACTGTGGCAAATTTTAAATAAGCCAGGGATTGCCTTTTCTATAGTAAATTTTTCAAAAATTAATTTTTTACTTTCGCAAATTTTAAATACGCCAGGGATTGCCTTTTCTACAGTAAATTTTTCAAAAAATAATTTTCTACTGTCGCAAATTTTAATTGCGCCAGGGATTGCCTTTTCTACCGTAAATTTTTCACAAATTAATTTTTTATTGTCGCAAATTTTAATTGCGCCAGGGATTGCCTTTTCTATAGTAAATTTTGCAAAAAAATAATTTTTTACTGTCGCAAATTTCAATTGCGCCAGGGATTGCCTTTTCTACAATAAATTTTTCAAAAAATTATTTTTTACTGTCGCAAATTTTAATTGCGCCAGGTATTGCCTTTTCTACAGTAAATTTTTCAAAAAATATCTTTTTACTGTCGCAAATTTTAATTGCTCCAAGGATTGCGTTTCTATAGCAATTTTTCAAAAATTAATTTTTTACTGTCGCAAATTTTAATTGCGCCAGGGATGGCCTTTTCTATAGTAAATTTTTCAAAAATTAGTTTTTTACTGTCGCAAATTTTAAATCCGCCAGGGATTGCCCTTTCTATAGTAAATTATTCAAAAAATAATTTTTTACTGTCGCAAATTTTAATTGCGCCAGGGATTGCCTTTCTATAGTAAATTATTCAAAAAATAATTTTTTACTGTCGCAAATTTTAATTGCGCCAGGGATTGCCTTTTCTATAGAAAATTATTCAAAAAATAATGTCGCAAATTTTAATTGCGCCAGGGATTGCCTTTTCTACAGTAAATTTTTCAAAAAATAATTTTCTACTGTCGCAAATTTTAATTGCGCCAGGGATTGCCTTTTCTACAGTAAAATTTTCAAAAAATAATTTTTTACTGTCGCAAATTTCAAATACGCCAGGGATTGCCTTTTCTATATTAAATTATTCAAAAAATAATTTTTTACTGTCGCAAATTTTAATTGCGCCAGGGATTGCCTTATCTATAGTAAATTTTTCAAAAAATAATTTTCTACTGTCGCAAATTTTAATTGCGCCAGTTATTGCCTTTTCTATAGTAGATTTTGCAAAAAATAATTTTTTACTGTCGCAAATTTTAATTGCGCCAGGGATTGCCTTTTCTACAGTAAATTTTTCAAAAAATAATTTTTTACTGTCGCAAATTTTAATTACGCCAGGGATTGCCTTTTCTATAGTAAATTTTTCCAAATAAATATTTTACTGTCGCAAATTTTAAATACGCCAGGGATTGCCTTTTCTATAGTAAATTTTTCAAATATTAATTTTTTACTGTTGCAAATTTTAATTGCGTCAGGGATTGCCTTTTCTAGAATAAATTTTTCAAAAAATAATTTTTTACTGTCGCATATTTTAATTGCGCCAGGGATTGCCTTTTCTATAGAAAATTATTCAAAAAATAATGTCGCAAATTTTAATTACGCCAGGTATTGCCTTTTCTACATTAAATTTTTCAAAAAATAATTTTATACTGTCGCAAATTTTAATTACGCCAGGGATTGGCTTTTCTACAGTAAATTTTTCAAAAATTAATTTTTTACTGTCGCAACATTTAAATGCGCCAGGGATTGCCTTTTCTACAGTAAATTTTACAAAAAATAATTTTTTACTGTCGCAAATTTTAATTGCGCCAGGGATTGCCTTTTCTGTAGTAAATTTTCCAAAAAAAGAATTTTTTACTGTCGCAAATTTTAATTACGCCAGGGATTGCCTTTTCTACAGTAAATTTTTAAAAAAAATAATTTTTTACTGTCGCAAATTTTAATTACGCCAGGGATTGCCTTTTCTACAGTAAATTTTTCAAAAAACAATTTTTTACTGTCGCAGATTTTAATTACGCCAGGGATTGCCTTTTCTACTGTAAATTTTTCAAAAATTAATTTTTTACTCTCGCAACATTTAATTGCGCCAGGGATTGCCTTTTCTACAGTAAATTTTACAAAAAATAATTTTTTACTGTCGCAAATTTTAAATGCGCCAGGGATTGCCTTTTCTATAGTAAATTTTGCAAAAAAAGAATTTTTTACTGTCGCAAATTTTAAATACGCCAGGGACTGCCTTTTCTATAGTAAATTTTTCAAAAATTAATTTTTTACTATCGCAAATTTTAAATACGCCAGGGATTGCCTTTTCTACAGTAAATTTTTCAAAAAATAATTTTTTACTGTCGCAAATTTTAATTGCGTCAGGGATTGCCTTTCTAAAGTAAATTATTCAAAAAATAATTTTTTACTGTCACAAATTTTAATTGCGCCAGGGATTGCCTTTTCTATAGTAAATTTTTCAAAAATTAATTTTTTACTGTCGCAAATTTTAAATACGCCAGGGATTGCCTTTTCTATAGTAAATTATTCAAAAAATAATTTTTTACTGTCGCAAATTTTAATTGCGCCAGGGATTGCCTTTTCTATAGTAAATTTTTCAAAAATTAATTTTTTACTGTCGCAAATTTTAATTACGCCAGGGATTGCCTTTTCTATAGTAAATTATTCAAAAAATAATTTTTTACTGTCGCAATTTTAATTGCGCCAGAGATTGCATTTTCTACAGTAAATTTTGCAAAAAATAATTTTTTACTGTCGAAAATTTTAATTACGCCAGGGATTGCCTTTTCTATAGTAAATTTTTCAAAAAAAAAATTTTTCTGTCGCAAATTTTAAATAAGCCAGGGATTGCCTTTTCTACAGTAAATTTTTCAAAAATTAATTTTTTACTGTCGCAAATTTTAATTACGCCAGGGATTGCCTTTTCTATAGTAAATTTTTCAAAAATTAATTTTTTACTGTCGCAAATTTTAAATCCGCCAGGGATTGCCTTTTCTATAGTAAATTATTCAAAAAATAATTTTTTACTGTCGCAAATTTTAACTGCGCCAGTGATTGCCTTTTCTATAGTAAATTATTCAAAAAATAATTTTTTACTCTCGCAAATTTTAATTGCGCCAGTGATTGCCTTTTCTATAGTAAATTTTTCAAAAATTAATTTTTTACTGTCGGAAATTTTAAATCCGCCAGGGATTGCCTTTTCTATAGTAAATTTTTCAAAAAATAATTTTTTACTGTCGCAAATTTTAATTGCGCCAGGCATTGCCTTTTCTATAGTAAATCATTCAAAAAATAATTTTTCACTGTCGCAAATTTTAATTGCGCCAGGGATTGCCTTTTCTATAGTAAATTTTTCAAAAAGTAATTTTTTACTGTGGCAAATTTTAAATAAGCCAGGGATTGCCTTTTCTATAGTAAATTTTTCAAAAATTAATTTTTTACTTTCGCAAATTTTAAATACGCCAGGGATTGCCTTTTCTACAGTAAATTTTTCAAAAAATAATTTTCTACTGTCGCAAATTTTAATTGCGCCAGGGATTGCCTTTTCTACCGTAAATTTTTCACAAATTAATTTTTTATTGTCGCAAATTTTAATTGCGCCAGGGATTGCCTTTTCTATAGTAAATTTTGCAAAAAAATAATTTTTTACTGTCGCAAATTTCAATTGCGCCAGGGATTGCCTTTTCTACAATAAATTTTTCAAAAAATTATTTTTTACTGTCGCAAATTTTAATTGCGCCAGGTATTGCCTTTTCTACAGTAAATTTTTCAAAAAATATCTTTTTACTGTCGCAAATTTTAATTGCTCCAAGGATTGCGTTTCTATAGCAATTTTTCAAAAATTAATTTTTTACTGTCGCAAATTTTAATTGCGCCAGGGATGGCCTTTTCTATAGTAAATTTTTCAAAAATTAGTTTTTTACTGTCGCAAATTTTAAATCCGCCAGGGATTGCCCTTTCTATAGTAAATTATTCAAAAAATAATTTTTTACTGTCGCAAATTTTAATTGCGCCAGGGATTGCCTTTCTATAGTAAATTATTCAAAAAATAATTTTTTACTGTCGCAAATTTTAATTGCGCCAGGGATTGCCTTTTCTATATAAAATTATTCAAAAAATAATGTCGCAAATTTTTATTGCGCCAGGGATTGCCTTTTCTACAGTAAATTTTTCAAAAAATAATTTTCTACTGTCGCAAATTTTAATTGCGCCAGGGATTGCCTTTTCTACAGTAAAATTTTCAAAAAATAATTTTTTACTGTCGCAAATTTCAAATACGCCAGGGATTGCCTTTTCTATATTAAATTATTCAAAAAATAATTTTTTACTGTCGCAAATTTTAATTGCGCCAGGGATTGCCTTATCTATAGTAAATTTTTCAAAAAATAATTTTCTACTGTCGCAAATTTTAATTGCGCCAGTTATTGCCTTTTCTATAGTAGATTTTGCAAAAAATAATTTTTTACTGTCGCAAATTTTAATTGCGCCAGGGATTGCCTTTTCTACAGTAAATTTTTCAAAAAATAATTTTTTACTGTCGCAAATTTTAATTACGCCAGGGATTGCCTTTTCTATAGTAAATTTTTCCAAATAAATATTTTACTGTCGCAAATTTTAAATACGCCAGGGATTGCCTTTTCTATAGTAAATTTTTCAAATATTAATTTTTTACTGTTGCAAATTTTAATTGCGTCAGGGATTGCCTTTTCTAGAATAAATTTTTCAAAAAATAATTTTTTACTGTCGCATATTTTAATTGCGCCAGGGATTGCCTTTTCTATAGTAAATTTTAACAAAAAAATAATTTTTTACTGTCGCAAATTATAATTGCGCCAGGGATTACCTTTTCTATTGTAAATTTTTCAAAAATTAATTTTTTACTGTCGCAAATTTTAATTGCGGCAGGGATTGAATTTTCTACAGTAAATTTTTCAAAAATTAATTTTTTACTGTCGCAAATTTTAAATCCGCCAGGGATTGCCTTTTCTATAGTAAATTATTCAAAAAATAATTTTTTACTGTCGCAAATTTTAATTGCGCCAGGGATTGCTTTTTTTTTGGGTAAATTATTCAAAAAATATTTTTTTACTGTCGCAAATTTTAATTGCGCCAGTGATTGCCTTTTCTATAGTAAATTTTTCAAAAATTAATTTTTTACTGGCGCAAATTTTAAATCCGCCTGGGATTGCCTTTTTTATAGTAAATTTTTCAAAAATTAATTTTTTACTGTCGCAAATTTTAAATACGCCAAGTATTGCCTTTTCTATAGTAAATATTTCAACAAATAATTTTTTACTGTGGCAAATTTTAATTACGCCAGGTATTGCCTTTTCTATAGTAAATTTTTCAAAATTTAATTTTATACTGTCGCAAATTTTAATTGCGCCAGGGATTGCCTTTTCTACAGTAAATTTTTCCAAAAATAATTTTTTACTGTCGCAAATTTTAATTACGCCAGGGATTGCCTTTTCTATAGTAAATTATTCAAAAATTAATTTTTTACTGTCGCAAATTTTAATTGCGCCAGGGATTGCCTTTTCTACAGTAAATTTTTCAAAAAATAATTTTTTACTGTCGCAAATTTTAATTAAGCCAGGGATTGCCTTTTCTATAGTAAATTTTTCAAAAATTAATTTTTTAATGTCGAAAATTTTAATTACGCCAGGGATTGCCTTTTCTATAGTAAATTTTGCAAAAAATAATTTTTTACTGTCGCAAATTTTAAATACGCCAGGGATTGCCTTTTCTGTAGTAAATTTTTCAAAAATTAATTTTTTACTATCGCAAATTTTAAATACGCCAGGGATTGCCTTTTCTACAGTAAATTTTTCAAAAAATAATTTTTTACTGTCGCAAATTTTAATTGCGCCAGGGATTGCCTTTCTATAGTAAATTATTCAAAAAATAATTTTTTACTGTCGCAAATTTTAATTGCGCCAGGGATTGCCTTTTCTATAGTAAATTTTTCAAAAATTAATTTTTTACTGTCGCAAATTTTAAATACGCCAGGGATTGCCTTTTCTATAGTAAATTATTCAAAAAATAATTTTTTACTGTCGCAAATTTTAATTGCGCCAGGGATTGCCTTTTCTATAGTAAATTTTTCAAAAATTAATTTTTTACTGTCTCAAATTTTAATTACGCCAGGGATTGCCTTTTCTATAGTAAATTATTCAAAAAATAATTTTTTACTGTCGCAATATTAATTGCGCCAGGGATTGCCTTTTCTACAGTAAATTTTGCAAAAAATTATTTTTACTGTCGAAAATTTTAATTACGCCAGGGATTGCCTTTTCTATAGTAAATTTTTCAACAAAAAAATTTTTCTGTCGCAAATTTTAAATACACCAGGGATTGCCTTTTCTACAGTAAATTTTTCAAAAATTAATTTTTTACTGTCGCAAATTTTAATTACGCCAGGGATTGCCTTTTCTATAGTAAATTTTTCAAAAATTAATTTTTTACTGTCGCAAATTTTAAATCCGCCAGGGATTGCCTTTTCTATAGTAAATTATTCAAAAAATAATTTTTTACTGTCGCAAATTTTAATTGCGCCAGGCATTGCCTTTTTTACCGTAAATTTTTCACAAATTAATTTTTATTGTCGCAAATTTTAATTGCGCCAGGGATTAACTTTTCTATAGTAAATTTTGCAAAAAAATAATTTTTTACTGTCGCAAATTTCAATTGCGCCAGGGATTGCCTTTCCTACAATAAATTTTTCAAAAAATAATTTTTTACTGCCGCAAATTTTAATTGCGCCAGGTATTGCCTTTTCTACAGTAAATTTTTCAAAAAATATTTTTTTACTGTCGCAAATTTTAATTGCTCCAGGGATTGCCTTTTCTATAGCAAATTATTCAAAAATTAATTTTTTACTGTCGCAAATTTTAATTGCGCCAGGGATTGCCTTTTCTATAGTAAATTTTTCAAAAATTAGTTTTTTACTGTCGCAAATTTTAAATCCGCCAGGGATTGCCCTTTCTATAGTAAATTATTCAAAAAATAATTTTTTACTGTCGTAAATTTTAATTGCGCCAGGGATTGCCTTTCTATAGTAAATTATTCAAAAAATAATTTTTTACTGTCGCAACTTTTAATTGCGGCAGGGATTGCCTTTTCTATAGTAAATTTTTCAAAAATTAATTTTTTACTGTCGCAAATTTTAAATCCGCCAGGGATTACCTTTTCTATAGTAAATTTTTCAAAAAATAATTTTCTACTGTCGCAAATTTTAATTGCGCCAGGGATTGCCTTTTCTACAGTAAATTTTTCAAAAAATAATTTTTTACTGTCGCAAATTTTAATTACGCCAGGGATTGCCTTTTCTATAGTAAATTTTTCAAAAATTAATTTTTTACTATCGCAAATTTTAAATACGCCAGGGATTGCCTTTTCTACAGTAAATTTTTCAAAAAATAATTTTTTACTGTCGCAAATTTTAATTGCGCCAGGGATTGCCTTTCCTATAATAAATTTTTCAAAAATTAATTTTTTACTGTCGCAAATTTTAATTACGCCAGGGATTGCCTTTTCTACAGTAAATTTTTCAGAAAATAATTTTTTACTGTCGCAAATTTTAGATACGCCAGGGATTGCCTCTTCTATAGTAAATTATTCAAAAAATAATTTTTTACTGTCGCAAATTTTAATTGCGCCAGGGATTGCCTTTTCTATTGCAATTTTTCAAAAATTAATTTTTTACTGTCGCAAATTTTAATTACGCCAGGTATTGCCTTTTCTACATTAAATTTTTCAAAAATAATTTTTTACTGTCGCAAATTTTAATTACGCCAGGGATTGCCTTTTCTACAGTAAATTTTTCAAAAATTAATTTTTTACTGTCGCAACATTTAATTGCGCCAGGGATTGCCTTTTCTACAGTAAATTTTACAAAAAATAATTTTTTACTGTCGCAAATTTTAAATGCGCCAGGCATTGCCTTTTCTATAGTAAATTTTGCAAAAAAAGAATTTTTTACTGTCGCAAATTTTAAATACGCCAGGGATTGCCTTTTCTATAGTAAATTTTTCAAAAATTAATTTTTTACTATCGCAAATTTTAAATACGCCTGGGATTGCCTTTTCTACAGTAAATTTTTCAAAAAATAATTTTTTACTGTCGCAAATTTTAATTGCGCCAGGGATTGCCTTTCCAAAGTAAATTATTCAAAAAATAATTTTTTACTGTCGCAAATTTTAATTGCGCCAGGGATTGCCTTTTCTATAGTAAATTTTTCAAAAATTAATTTTTTACTGTCGCAAATTTTAAATACGCCAGGGATTGCCTTTTCTATAGTAAATTATTCAAAAAATAATTTTTTACTGTCGCAAATTTTAATTGCGCCAGGGATTGCCTTTTCTATAGTAAATTTTTCAAAAATTAATTTTTTACTGTCGCAAATTTTAATTACGCCAGGGATTGCCTTTTTTATAGTAAATTATTCAAAAAATAATTTTTTACTGTCGCAATTTTAATTGCGCCAGGGATTGCCTTTTCTACAGTAAATTTTGCAAAAAATAATTTTTTACTGTCGAAAATTTTAATTACGCAAGGGATTGCCTTTTCTATAGTAAATTTTTCAAAAAAAAAAATTTTCTGTCACAAATTTTAAATACGCCAGGGATTGCCTTTTCTACAGTAAATTTTTCAAAAATTAATTTTTTACTGTCGCAAATTTTAATTACGCCAGGGATTGCCTTTTCTATAGTAAATTTTTCAAAAATTAATTTTTTACTGTCGCAAATTTTAAATCCGCCAGGGATTGCCTTTTCTATAGTAAATTATTCAAAAAATAATTTTTTACTGTCGCAAATTTTAATTGCGCCAGTGATTGCCTTTTCTATAGTAAATTATTTAAAAAATACATTTTTACTGTCGCAAATTTTAATTGCGCCAGTGATTGCCTTTTCTATAGTAAATTTTTCAAAAATAAATTTTTTACTGTCGCAAATTTTAAATCCGCCAGGGATTGCCTTTTCTATAGTAAATTTTTCAAAAAATAATTTTTTACTGTCGCAAATTTTAATTGCGCCAGGCATTGCCTTTTCTATAGTAAATTATTCAAAAAATAATTTTTCACTGTCGCAAATTTTAACTGCGCCAGGGATTGCCTTTTCTATAGTAAATTTTTCAAAAAGTAATTTTTTACTGTGGCAAATTTTAAATCCGCCAGGGATTGCCTTTTCTATAGTAAATTTTTCAAAAATTAATTTTTTACTTTCGCAAATTTTAAATACGCCAGGGATTGCCTTTTCTACAGTAAATTTTTCAAAAAATAATTTTCTACTGTCGCAAATTTTAATTGCGACAGGGATTGCCTTTTCTACCGTAAATTTTTCACAAATTAATTTTTTATTGTCGCAAATTTTAATTGCGCCAGGGATTGCCTTTTCTATAGTAAATTTTGCAAAAAAATAATTTTTTACTGTCGCAAATTTCAATTGCGCCAGGGATTGCCTTTTCTACAATAAATTTTTCAAAAAATTATTTTTTACTGTCGCAAATTTTAATTGCGCCAAGTATTGCCTTTTCTACAGTAAATTTTTCAAAAAATATTTTTGTACTGTCGCAAATTTTAATTGCTCCAAGGATTGCCTTTTCTATAGCAAATTTTTTACTGTCGCAAATTTTAATTGCGCCAGGGATGGCCTTTTCTATAGTAAATTTTTCAAAAATTAGTTTTTTACTGTCGCAAATTTTAAATCCGCCAGGGATTGCCCCTTTCTATAGTAAATTATTCAAAAAATAATTTTTTACTGTCGCAAATTTTAATTGCGCCAGGGATTGCCTTTCTATAGTAAATTATTCAAAAAATAATTTTTTACTGTCGCAAATTTTAATTGCGCCAGGGATTGCCTTTTCTATAGAAAATTATTCAAAAAATAATGTCGCAAATTTTAATTGCGCCAGGGATTGCCTTTTCTACAGTAAATTTTTCAAAAAATAATTTTCTACTGTCGCAAATTTTAATTGCGCCAGGGATTGCCTTTTCTACAGTAAAATTTTCAAAAAATAATTTTTTACTGTCGCAAATTTCAAATACGCCAGGGATTGCCTTTTCTATATTAAATTATTCAAAAAATAATTTTTTTACTGTCGCAAATTTTAACTGCGCCAGTGATTGCCTTTTCTATAGTAAATTATTCAAAAAATAATTTTTTACTCTCGCAGATTTTAATTGCGCCATTGATTGCCTTTTCTATAGTAAATTTTTCAAAAATTAATTTTTTACTGTCGCAAATTTTAAATCCGCCAGGGATTGCCTTTTCTATAGTAAATTTTTCAAAAAATAATTTTTTACTGTCGCAAATTTTAATTGCGCCAGGCATTGCCTTTTCTATAGTAAATCATTCAAAAAATAATTTTTCACTGTCGCAAATTTTAATTGCGCCAGGGATTGCCTTTTCTATAGTAAATTTTTCAAAAAGTAATTTTTTACTGTGGCAAATTTTAAATAAGCCAGGGATTGCCTTTTCTATAGTAAATTTTTCAAAAATTAATTTTTTACTTTCGCAAATTTTAAATACGCCAGGGATTGCCTTTTCTACAGTAAATTTTTTCAAAAAATAATTTTCTACTGTCGCAAATTTTAATTGCGCCAGGGATTGCCTTTTCTACCGTAAATTTTTCACAAATTAATTTTTTATTGTCGCAAATTTTAATTGCGCCAGGGATTGCCTTTTCTATAGTAAATTTTGCAAAAAAATAATTTTTTTACTGTCGCAAATTTCAATTGCGCCAGGGATTGCCTTTTCTACAATAAATTTTTCAAAAAATTATTTTTTACTGTCGCAAATTTTAATTGCGCCAGGTATTGCCTTTCTACAGTAAATTTTTCAAAAAATATTTTTTTACTGTCGCAAATTTTAATTGCTCCAAGGATTGCCTTTTCTATAGCAAATTTTTCAAAAATTAATTTTTTACTGTCGCAAATTTTAATTGCGCCAGGGATGGCCTTTTCTATAGTAAATTTTTCAAAAATTAGTTTTTTACTGTCGCAAATTTTAAATCCACCAGGGATTGCCCTTTCTATAGTAAATTATTCAAAAAATAATTTTTTACTGTCGCAAATTTTAATTGCGCCAGGGATTGCCTTTCTATAGTAAATTATTCAAAAAAATAATTTTTTACTGTCGCAAATTTTAATTGCGCCAGGGATTGCATTTTCTATAGAAAATTATTCAAAAAATAATGTCGCAAATTTTAATTGCGCCAGGGATTGCCTTTTCTACAGTAAATTTTTCAAAAAATAATTTTCTACTGTCGCAAATTTTAATTGCGCCAGGGATTGCCTTTTCTACAGTAAAATTTTCAAAAAATAATTTTTTACTGTCGCAAATTTCAAATACGCCAGGGATTGCCTTTTCTATATTAAATTATTCAAAAAATAATTTTTTACTGTCGCAAATTTTAATTGCGCCAGGGATTGCCTTATCTATAGTAAATTTTTCAAAAAATAATTTTCTACTGTCGCAAATTTTAATTGCGCCAGTTATTGCCTTTTCTATAGTAAATTTTGCAAAAAATAATTTTTTACTGTCGCAAATTTTAATTGCGCCAGGGATTGCCTTTTCTACAGTAAATTTTTCAAAAAATAATTTTTTACTGTCGCAAATTTTAATTACGCCAGGGATTGCCTTTTCTATAGTAAATTTTTCCAAATAAATTTTTTACTGTCGCAAATTTTAAATACGCCAGGGATTGCCTTTTCTATAGTAAATTTTTCAAATATTAATTTTTTACTGTTGCAAATTTTAATTGCGTCAGGGATTGCCTTTTCTAGAATAAATTTTTCAAAAAATAATTTTTTTACTGTCGCATATTTTAATTGCGCCAGGGATTGCCTTTTCTATAGTAAATTTTAACAAAAAAAATAATTTTTTACTGTCGCAAATTATAATTGCGCCAGTGATTACCTTTTCTATTGTAAATTTTTCAAAAATTAATTTTTTACTGTCGCAAATTATAATTGCGGCAGGGATTGAATTTTCTACAGTTAATTTTTCAAAAATTAATTTTTTACTGTCGCAAATTTTAAATCCGCCAGGGATTGCCTTTTCTATAGTAAATTATTCAAAAAATAATTTTTTACTGTCGCAAATTTTAATTGCGCCAGGGATTGCTTTTTTTTTTTGGGGTAAATTATTCAAAAAATATTTTTTTACTGTCGCAAATTTTAATTGCGCCAGTGATTGCCTTTTCTATAGTAAATTTTTCAAAAATTAATTTTTTACTGGCGCAAATTTTAAATCCGCCAGGGATTGCCTTTTTTATAGTAAATTTTTCAAAAATTAATTTTTTACTGTCGCAAATTTTAAATACGCCAAGTATTGCCTTTTCTATAGTAAATATTTCAACAAATAATTTTTTACTGTGGCAAATTTTAATTACGCCAGGTATTGCCTTTTCTATAGTAAATTTTTCAAAATTTAATTTTATACTGTCGCAAATTTTAATTGCGCCAGGGATTGCCTTTTCTACAGTAAATTTTTCCAAAAATAATTTTTTTACTGTCGCAAATTTTAATTACGCCAGGGATTGCCTTTTCTATAGTAAATTATTCAAAAATTAATTTTTTACTGTCGCAAATTTTAATTGCGCCAGGGATTGCCTTTTCTACAGTAAATTTTTCAAAAAATAATTTTTTACTGTCGCAAATTTTAATTAAGCCAGGGATTGCCTTTTCTATAGTAAATTTTTCAAAAATTAATTTTTTAATGTCGAAAATTTTAATTACGCCAGGGATTGCCTTTTCTACAGTAAATTTTGCAAAAAATAATTTTTTACTGTCACAAATTTTAAATACGCCAGGGATTGCCTTTTCTGTAGTAAATTTTTCAAAAATTAATTTTTTACTATCGCAAATTTTAAATACGCCAGGGATTGCCTTTTCTACAGTAAATTTTTCAAAAAATAATTTTTTACTGTCGCAAATTTTAATTGCGCCAGGGATTGCCTTTCTATAGTAAATTATTCAAAAAATAATTTTTTACTGTCGCAAATTTTAATTGCGCCAGGGATTGCCTTTTCTATAGTAAATTTTTCAAAAATTAATTTTTTTACTGTCGCAAATTTTAAATACGCCAGGGATTGCCTTTTCTATAGTAAATTATTCAAAAAATAATTTTTTACTGTCGCAAATTTTAATTGCGCCAGGGATTGCCTTTTCTATAGTAAATTTTTCAAAAATTAATTTTTTACTGTCGCAAATTTTAATTACGCCAGGGATTGCCTTTTCTATAGTAAATTATTCAAAAAATAATTTTTTTACTGTCGCAATTTTAATTGCGCCAGGGATTGCCTTTTCTACAGTAAATTTTGCAAAAAATTATTTTTACTGTCGAAAATTTTAATTACGCCAGGGATTGCCTTTTCTATAGTAAATTTTTCAACAAAAAAATTTTTCTGTCGCAAATTTTAAATACACCAGGGATTGCCTTTTCTACAGTAAATTTTTCAAAAATTAATTTTTTACTGTCGCAAATTTTAATTACGCCAGGGATTGCCTTTTCTATAGTAAATTTTTCAAAAATTAATTTTTTACTGTCGCAAATTTTAAATCCGCCAGGGATTGCCTTTTCTATAGTAAATTATTCAAAAAATAATTTTTTTACTGTCGCAAATTTTAATTGCGCCAGGCATTGCCTTTTCTACCGTAAATTTTTCACAAATTAATTTTTATTGTCGCAAATTTTAATTGCGCCAGGGATTAACTTTTCTATAGTAAATTTTGCAAAAAAAATAATTTTTTACTGTCGCAAATTTCAATTGCGCCAGGGATTGCCTTTCCTACAATAAATTTTTCAAAAAATAATTTTTTTACTGCCGCAAATTTTAATTGCGCCAGGTATTGCCTTTTCTACAGTAAATTTTTCAAAAAATATTTTTTTACTGTCGCAAATTTTAATTGCTCCAGGGATTGCCTTTTCTATAGCAAATTATTCAAAAATTAATTTTTTACTGTCGCAAATTTTAATTGCGCCAGGGATTGCCTTTTCTATAGTAAATTTTTCAAAAATTAGTTTTTTACTGTCGCAAATTTTAAATCCGCCAGGGATTGCCCTTTCTATAGTAAATTATTCAAAAAATAATTTTTTACTGTCGTAAATTTTAATTGCGCCAGGGATTGCCTTTCTATAGTAAATTATTCAAAAAATAATTTTTTACTGTCGCAACTTTTAATTGCGGCAGGCCTTTTCTATAGTAAATTTTTCAAAAATTAATTTTTTACTGTCGCAAATTTTAAATCCGCCAGGGATTGCCTTTTTCTATAGTAAATTTTTCAAAAAATAATTTTCTACTGTCGCAAATTTTAATTGCGCCAGGGATTGCCTTTTCTACAGTAAATTTTTCAAAAAATAATTTTTTACTGTCGCAAATTTTAATTACGCCAGGGATTGCCTTTTCTATAGTAAATTTTTCAAAAATTAATTTTTTACTATCGCAAATTTTAAATACGCCAGGGATTGCCTTTTCTACAGTAAATTTTTCAAAAAATAATTTTTTACTGTCGCAAATTTTAATTGCGCCAGGGATTGCCTTTCCTATAATAAATTTTTCAAAAATTAATTTTTTACTGTCGCAAATTTTAATTACGCCAGGGATTGCCTTTTCTACAGTAAATTTTTCAGAAAATAATTTCTTACTGTCGCAAATTTTAGATACGCCAGGGATTGCCTCTTCTATAGTAAATTATTCAAAAAATAATTTTTTACTGTCGCAAATTTTAATTGCGCCAGGGATTGCCTTTTCTATTGTAATTTTTCAAAAATTAATTTTTTACTGTCGCAAATTTTAATTACGCCAGGTATTGCCTTTTCTACATTAAATTTTTCAAAAATAATTTTTTACTGTCGCAAATTTTAATTACGCCAGGGATTGCCTTTTCTACAGTAAATTTTTCAAAAATTAATTTTTTACTGTCGCAACATTTAATTGCGCCAGGGATTGCCTTTTCTACAGTAAATTTTACAAAAAATAATTTTTACTGTCGCAAATTTTAAATGCGCCAGGCATTGCCTTTTCTATAGTAAATTTTGCAAAAAAAGAATTTTTTTACTGTCGCAAATTTTAAATACGCCAGGGATTGCCTTTTCTATAGTAAATTTTTCAAAAATTAATTTTTTACTATCGCAAATTTTAAATACGCCTGGGATTGCCTTTTCTACAGTAAATTTTTCAAAAAATAATTTTTTTACTGTCGCAAATTTTAATTGCGCCAGGGATTGCCTTTCCAAAGTAAATTATGCAAAAAATAATTTTTTACTGTCGCAAATTTTAATTGCGCCAGGGATTGCCTTTTCTATAGTAAATTTTTCAAAAATTAATTTTTTACTGTCGCAAATTTTAAATACGCCAGGGATTGCCTTTTCTATAGTAAATTATTCAAAAAATAATTTTTTACTGTCGCAAATTTTAATTGCGCCAGGGATTGCCTTTTCTATAGTAAATTTTTCAAAAATTAATTTTTTACTGTCGCAAATTTTAATTACGCCAGGGATTGCCTTTTTTATAGTAAATTATTCAAAAAATAATTTTTTACTGTCGCAATTTTAATTGCGCCAGGGATTGCCTTTTCTACAGTAAATTTTGCAAAAAATAATTTTTTACTGTCGAAAATTTTAATTACGCCAGGGATTGCCTTTTCTATAGTAAATTTTTCAAAAAAAAAAATTTTTCTGTCGCAAATTTTAAATACGCCAGGGATTGCCTTTTCTACAGTAAATTTTTCAAAAATTAATTTTTTTACTGTCGCAAATTTTAATTACGCCAGGGATTGCCTTTTCTATAGTAAATTTTTCAAAAATTAATTTTTTACTGTCGCAAATTTTAAATCCGCCAGGGATTGCCTTTTCTATAGTAAATTATTCAAAAAATAATTTTTTACTGTCGCAAATTTTAATTGCGCCAGTGATTGCCTTTTCTATAGTAAATTATTTAAAAAATACTTTTTTACTGTCGCAAATTTTAATTGCGCCAGTGATTGCCTTTTCTATAGTAAATTTTTCAAAAATTAATTTTTTTACTGTCGCAAATTTTAAATCCGCCAGGGATTGCCTTTTCTATAGTAAATTTTTCAAAAAATAATTTTTTTACTGTCGCAAATTTTAATTGCGCCAGGCATTGCCTTTTCTATAGTAAATTATTCAAAAAATAATTTTTCACTGTCGCAAATTTTAATTGCGCCAGGGATTGCCTTTTCTATAGTAAATTTTTCAAAAAGTAATTTTTTTACTGTGGCAAATTTTAAATCCGCCAGGGATTGCCTTTTCTATAGTAAATTTTTCAAAAATTAATTTTTTACTTTCGCAAATTTTAAATACGCCAGGGATTGCCTTTTCTACAGTAAATTTTTCAAAAAATAATTTTCTACTGTCGCAAATTTTAATTGCGACAGGGATTGCCTTTTCTACCGTAAATTTTTCACAAATTAATTTTTTATTGTCGCAAATTTTAATTGCGCCAGGGATTGCCTTTTCTATAGTAAATTTTGCAAAAAAATAATTTTTTTACTGTCGCAAATTTCAATTGCGCCAGGGATTGCCTTTTCTACAATAAATTTTTCAAAAAATTATTTTTTTACTGTCGCAAATTTTAATTGCGCCAAGTATTGCCTTTTCTACAGTAAATTTTTCAAAAAATATTTTTTTACTGTCGCAAATTTTAATTGCTCCAAGGATTGCCTTTTCTATAGCAAATTTTTTACTGTCGCAAATTTTAATTGCGCCAGGGATGGCCTTTTCTATAGTAAATTTTTCAAAAATTAGTTTTTTACTGTCGCAAATTTTAAATCCGCCAGGGATTGCCCTTTCTATAGTAAATTATTCAAAAAATAATTTTTTTACTGTCGCAAATTTTAATTGCGCCAGGGATTGCCTTTCTATAGTAAATTATTCAAAAAATAATTTTTTACTGTCGCAAATTTTAATTGCGCCAGGGATTGCCTTTTTCTATAGAAAATTATTCAAAAAATAATGTCGCAAATTTTAATTGCGCCAGGGATTGCCTTTTCTACAGTAAAA
>CAWVNZ010001941.1:0-70970 GCA_963930735.1 Dioctria linearis | reverse complement strand
GGCGGATTTGAAATTTGCGACAGTAAAAAATTATTTTTTGAATAATTTACTATAGAAAAGGCAATCCCTGGCGCAATCAAAATTTGCGACAGTTGAAAATTATTGTTTGAATAATTTACTATAGAAAAGGCAATCCCTGGCGTAATTAAAATTTGCGACAGTATAAAATTATTTTTTGAATAATTTACTATAGAAAAGGCAATCCCTGCCGCAATTAAAATTTGCGACAGTATAAAATTATTTTTTGGATAATTTACTATAGAAAAGGCAATCCCTGGCGTAATTAAAATTTGCGACAGTAAAAAATTATTTTTTTGCAAAATTTACTATAGAAAAGGCAATCCCTGGCGGATTTGAAATTTGCGACAGTTGAAAATTATTTTTTGAATAATTTACTATAGAAAAGGCAATCCCTGGCGGATTTGAAATTTGCGACAGTTGAAAATTATTTTTTGAATAATTTACTATAGAAAAGGCAATCCCTGGCGTATTTAAAATTTGCGACAGTATAATATTATTTTTTGAATAATTTTACTATAGAAAAGGCAATCCATGGCGTAATTAAAATTTGCGACAGTAGAAAATTATTTTTTGAATATTTTACTATAGAAAAGGCAATCCCTGGCGGATTTGAAATTTGCGACAGTAAAAAATTATTTTTTGAATAATTTACTATAGAAAAGGCAATCCTGGCGCAATTAAAATTTGCGACAGTTGAAAATTATTTTTTGAATAATTTACTATAGAAAAGGCAATCCCTGGCGTAATTAAAAGTTGCGACAGTAGAAAATTATTTTTTGAATAATTTACTATAGAAAAGGCAATCCCTGGCGTAATTAAAATTTGCGACAGTAGAAAATTATTGTTTGAATAATTTACTATAGAAAAGGCAATCCCTGGCGTAATTAAAATTTGCGACAGTATAAAATTATTTTTTGAATAATTTACTATAGAAAAGGCAATCCCTGGCGCAATTAAAATTTGCGACAGTATAAAATTATTTTTTGAATAATTTACTATAGAAAAGGCAATCCCTGGCGTAATTAAAATTTGCGACAGTATATAATTATTTTTTGAATAATTTACTATAGAAAAGGCAATACCATGGCGTAATTAAAATTTGCGACAGTTGAAAATTATTTTTTGAATAATTTGCTATAGAAAAGGCAATCCCTTTCGGATTTGAAATTTGCGACAGTAAAAAATTATTTTTTTAATAATTTACTATAGAAAAGGCAATCCCTGGCGTATTTAAAATTTGCGACAGTATAAAATTATTTTTTGAATAATTTACTATAGAAAGGCAATCCTGGCGTAATTAAAATTTGCGACAATTGAAAATTATTTTTTGAATAATTTACTATAGAAAAGGCAATCCCTGGCGGATTTGAAATTTGCGACAGTAAAAAATTATTTTTTTAATAATTTTACTATAGAAAAGGCAATCCCTGGCGTATTTAAAATTTGCGACAGTATAAAATTATTTTTGAAAAATTTACTATAGAAGAGGCAATCCCTGGCGTAATTAAAATTTGCAACGGAAAAAAAATATTTTTTGAATAATTTACTATAGAAAAGGCAATCCCTGGCGTAATTAAACTTTGCGACAGTAAAAAGTTAATATTTTGAATAATTTAATATAGAAAAGGCAATCCCTGGCGTAATTAAAATTTGCGACAGTAAAAAGTTAATATTTTGAATAATTTACTATAGAAAAGGCAATCCCTGGCGGATTTGAAATTTGCGATAGTAAAAAATTATTTTTTGAATAATTTACTATAGAAAAGGCAATCCCTGGCGTAATTAAAATTTGCGACAGTAGAAAATTATTTTTTGAATAATTTACTATAGAAAAGGCAATCTCTGGCGTAATTAAAATTTGCGACAGTAGAAAATTATTTTTTGAATAATTTACTATAGAAAAGGCAATCCCTGGCGGATTTGAAATTTGCGACAGTAGAAAATTATTTTTTGAATAATTTACTATAGAAAAGGCAATCCCTGGCGCAATTAAAATTTGCGACAGTAGAAAATTATTTTTTGAATAATTTACTATAGAAAAGGTAATCCCTGGCGCAATTAAAATTTGCGACAGTAAAAAATTATTTTTTAAATATTTTACTATAGAAAAGGCAATCCCTGGCGTAATTAAAATTTGCGACAGTAGAAAATTATTTTTTGAATAATTTACTATAGAAAAGGCAATCCCTGGAATATTTAAAATTTGCGAAAGTAAAAAATTATTTTTTGAATAATTTACTATAGAAAAGGCAATCCCTGGCGTATTTAAAATTTGCGACAGTATAAAATTATTTTTTGAATAATTTACTATAGAAAAGGCAATCCCTGGGATATTTCAAATTTGCGACAGTAAAAAATTAATATTTTGAATAATTTACTATAGAAAAGGCAATCCCTGGCGGATTTGAAATTTGCTACAGTAAAAAATTATTTTTTTGCAAAATTTACTATAGAAAAGGCAATCCCTGGCGTAATTAAAATTTGCGACAGTAGAAATTTATTTTTTGAATAATTTACTATAGAAAAGGCAATCCCTGGGATATTTAAAATTGCGACAGTAAAAAATTATTTTTTGAAAAATTTACTATAGAAAAGGCAATCCCTGCGTAATTTAAATTTGCGACAGTAGAAAATTATATTTTGAATAATTTAATATAGAAAAGGCAATCTCTGGCGTAATTAAAATTTGCGACAGTAAAAAATTAATATTTTGAATAATTTACTATAGAAAAGGCAATCCCTGGCGGATTTGAAATTTGCGATAGTAAAAAATTATTTTTTGAATAATTTACTATAGAAAAGGCAATCCCTGCCGTAATTAAAATTTGCGGCAGTAGAAAATTATTTTTTGAATAATTTACTATAGAAAAGGCAATCCCTGGCGTAATTAAAATTTGCGAAAGTAGAAAATTATTTTTTGAATAATTTAGTATAGAAAAGGCAATCCCTGGCGTAATTAAAATTTGCGACAGTATAAAATTATTTTTTGAATAATTTACTATAGAAAAGGCAATCCCTGGCGCAATTAAAATTTGCGACAGTATAAAATTATTTTTTGAATAATTTACTATAGAAAAGGCAATCCCTGGCGTAATTCAAATTTGCGACAGTATAAAATTATTTTTTGAATAATTTACTATAGAAAGGCAATCCCTGGCGTAATTAAATTTGCGACAATTGAAAATTATTTTTTGAATAATTTACTATAGAAAAGGCAATCCCTGGCGGATTTGAAATTTGCGACAGTAAAAATTATTTTTTTAATAATTTACTATAGAAAAGGCAATCCCTGGCGTATTTAAAATTTGCGACAGTATAAAATTATTTTTGAAAAATTTACTATAGAAGAGGCAATCCCTGGCGTAATTAAAATTTGCAACGGAAAAAAAATATTTTTTGAATAATTTACTATAGAAAAGGCAATCCCTGGCGTAATTAAACTTTGCGACAGTAGAAAATTATTTTTTGAATAATTTAATATAGAAAAGGCAATCCCTGGCGTAATTAAAATTTGCGACAGTAAAAAGTTAATATTTTGAATAATTTACTATAGAAAAGGCAATCCCTGGCGGATTTGAAATTTGCGATAGTAAAAAATTATTTTTTGAATAATTTACTATAGAAAAGGCAATCCCTGGCGTAATTAAAATTTGCGACAGTAGAAAATTATTTTTTGAATAATTTACTATAGAAAAGGCAATCTCTGGCGTAATTAAAATTTGCGACAGTAGAAAATTATTTTTTGAATAATTTACTATAGAAAAGGCAATCCCTGGCGGATTTGAAATTTGCGACAGTAGAAAATTATTTTTTGAATAATTTACTATAGAAAAGGCAATCCCTGGCGCAATTAAAATTTGCGACAGTAGAAAATTATTTTTTGAATAATTTACTATAGAAAAGGTAATCCCTGGCGCAATTAAAATTTGCGACAGTAAAAAATTATTTTTTAAATATTTTACTATAGAAAAGGCAATCCCTGGCGTAATTAAAATTTGCGACAGTAGAAAATTATTTTTTGAATAATTTACTATAGAAAAGGCAATCCCTGGAATATTTAAAATTTGCGAAAGTAAAAAATTATTTTTTGAATAATTTACTATAGAAAAGGCAATCCCTGGCGTATTTAAATTTGCGACAGTATAAAATTATTTTTGAATAATTTACTATAGAAAAGGCAATCCCTGGGATATTTCAAATTTGCGACAGTAAAAAATTAATATTTTGAATAATTTACTATAGAAAAGGCAATCCCTGGCGGATTTGAATTTGCTACAGTAAAAAATTATTTTTTTGCAAAATTTACTATAGAAAAGGCAATCCCTGGCGTAATTAAAATTTGCGACAGTAGAAATTTATTTTTTGAATAATTTACTATAGAAAAGGCAATCCCTGGGATATTTAAAATTGCGACAGTAAAAAATTATTTTTTGAAAAATTTACTATAGAAAAGGCAATCCCTGGCGTAATTTAAATTTGCGACAGTAGAAAATTATATTTTGAATAATTTAATATAGAAAAGGCAATCTCTGGCGTAATTAAAATTTGCGACAGTAAAAAATTAATATTTTGAATAATTTACTATAGAAAAGGCAATCCCTCGCGGATTTGAAATTTGCGATAGTAAAAAATTATTTTTTGAATAATTTACTATAGAAAAGGCAATCCCTGCCGTAATTAAAATTTGCGGCAGTAGAAAATTATTTTTTGAATAATTTACTATAGAAAAGGCAATCCCTGGCGTAATTAAAATTTGCGACAGTAAAAAATTAATATTTTGAATAATTTACTATAGAAAAGGCAATCACTGGCGGATTTGAAATTTGCGATAGTAAAAAATTTTTTTGAATAATTTACTATAGAAAAGGCAATCCCTGGGATATTTAAAATTTGCGACAGTAAAAAATTATTTTTTGAATAATTTACTATAGAAAAGGCAATCCCTGGCGCAATTAAAATTTGCGATAGTAAAAAATTATTTTTTGAATAATTTACTATAGAAAAGGCAATCCCTGGCGTAATTAAAATTTGCGACAGTAGAAAATTATTTTTTGAATAATTTACTATAGAAAAGGCAATCCCTGGGATATTTAAAATTTGCGACAGTAAAAAATTATTTTTTTGCAAAATTTACTATAGAAAAGGCAATCCCTGGCGGATTTGAAATTTGCGACAGTTGAAAATTATTTTTTGAATAATTTACTATAGAAAAGGCAATCCCTGGCGTATTTAAAATTTGCGACAGTATAATATTATTTTTTGAATAATTTACTATAGAAAAGGCAATCCCTGGCGTAATTAAAATTTGCGACAGTAGAAAATTATTTTTTGAATAATTTACTATAGAAAAGGCAATCCCTGGCGGATTTGAAATTTGCGACAGTAAAAAATTATTTTTTGAATAATTTACTATAGAAAAGGCAATCCCTGGCGCAATCAAAATTTGCGACAGTTGAAAATTATTGTTTGAATAATTTACTATAGAAAAGGCAATCCCTGGCGTAATTAAAATTTGCGACAGTATAAAATTATTTTTTGAATAATTTACTATAGAAAAGGCAATCCCTGCCGCAATTAAAATTTGCGACAGTATAAAATTATTTTTTGGATAATTTACTATAGAAAAGGCAATCCCTGGCGTAATTAAAATTTGCGACAGTAAAAAATTATTTTTTTGCAAAATTTACTATAGAAAAGGCAATCCCTGGCGGATTTGAAATTTGCGACAGTTGAAAATTATTTTTTGAATAATTTACTATAGAAAAGGCAATCCCTGGCGGATTTGAAATTTGCGACAGTTGAAAATTATTTTTTGAATAATTTACTATAGAAAAGGCAATCCCTGGCGTATTTAAAATTTGCGACAGTATAATATTATTTTTTGAATAATTTACTATAGAAAAGGCAATCCATGGCGTAATTAAAATTTGCGACAGTAGAAAATTATTTTTTGAATATTTTACTATAGAAAAGGCAATCCCTGGCGGATTTGAAATTTGCGACAGTAAAAAATTATTTTTTGAATAATTTACTATAGAAAAGGCAATCCCTGGCGCAATTAAAATTTGCGACAGTTGAAAATTATTTTTTGAATAATTTACTATAGAAAAGGCAATCCCTGGCGTAATTAAAAGTTGCGACAGTAGAAAATTATTTTTTGAATAATTTACTATAGAAAAGGCAATCCCTGGCGTAATTAAAATTTGCGACAGTAGAAAATTATTGTTTGAATAATTTACTATAGAAAAGGCAATCCCTGGCGTAATTAAAATTTGCGACAGTATAAAATTATTTTTTGAATAATTTACTATAGAAAAGGCAATCCCTGGCGCAATTAAAATTTGCGACAGTATAAAATTATTTTTTGAATAATTTACTATAGAAAAGGCAATCCCTGGCGTAATTAAAATTTGCGACAGTATATAATTATTTTTTGAATAATTTACTATAGAAAAGGCAATCCCTGGCGTAATTAAAATTTGCGACAGTTGAAAATTATTTTTTGAATAATTTGCTATAGAAAAGGCAATCCCTTTCGGATTTGAAATTTGCGACAGTAAAAAATTATTTTTTTAATAATTTACTATAGAAAAGGCAATCCCTGGCGTATTTAAAATTTGCGACAGTATAAAATTATTTTTTGAAAAATTTACTATAGAAAAGGCAATCCCTGGCGTAATTAAAATTTGCAACGGAAAAAAAATATTTTTTGAATAATTTACTATAGAAAAGGCAATCCCTGGCGCAATTAAAATTTGCGACAGTTGAAAATTATTTTTTGAATAACTTACTATAGAAAAGGCAATCCCTGGCGTAATTAAAATTTGCGACAGTAGAAAATTATTTTTTGAATAATTTACTATAGAAAAGGCAATCCCTGGCGTAATTAAAATTTGCGACAGTAGAAAATTATTGTTTGAATAATTTACTATAGAAAAGGCAATCCCTGGCGTAATTAAAATTTGCGACAGTATAAAATTATTTTTTGAATAATTTACTATAGAAAAGGCAATCCCTGCCGCAATTAAAATTTGCGACAGTATAAAATTATTTTTTGGATAATTTACTATAGAAAAGGCAATCCCTGGCGTAATTAAAATTTGCGACAGTAAAAAATTATTTTTTTGCAAAATTTACTATAGAAAAGGCAATCCCTGGCGGATTTGAAATTTGCGACAGTTGAAAATTATTTTTTGAATAATTTACTATAGAAAAGGCAATCCCTGGCGGATTTGAAATTTGCGACAGTTGAAAATTATTTTTTGAATAATTTACTATAGAAAAGGCAATCCCTGGCGTATTTAAAATTTGCGACAGTATAATATTATTTTTTGAATAATTTACTATAGAAAAGGCAATCCATGGCGTAATTAAAATTTGCGACAGTAGAAAATTATTTTTTGAATATTTTACTATAGAAAAGCAATCCCTGGCGGATTTGAAATTTGCGACAGTAAAAAATTATTTTTTGAATAATTTACTATAGAAAAGGCAATCCCTGGCGCAATTAAAATTTGCGACAGTTGAAAATTATTTTTTGAATAATTTACTATAGAAAAGGCAATCCCTGGCGTAATTAAAAGTTGCGACAGTAGAAAATTATTTTTTGAATAATTTACTATAGAAAAGGCAATCCCTGGCGTAATTAAAATTTGCGACAGTAGAAAATTATTGTTTGAATAATTTACTATAGAAAAGGCAATCCCTGGCGTAATTAAAATTTGCGACAGTATAAAATTATTTTTTGAATAATTTACTATAGAAAAGGCAATCCCTGGCGCAATTAAAATTTGCGACAGTATAAAATTATTTTTTGAATAATTTACTATAGAAAAGGCAATCCCTGGCGTAATTAAAATTTGCGACAGTATATAATTATTTTTTGAATAATTTACTATAGAAAAGGCAATCCCTGGCGTAATTAAAATTTGCGACAGTTGAAAATTATTTTTTGAATAATTTGCTATAGAAAAGGCAATCCCTTTCGGATTTGAAATTTGCGACAGTAAAAAATTATTTTTTTAATAATTTACTATAGAAAAGGCAATCCCTGGCGTATTTAAAATTTGCGACAGTATAAAATTATTTTTTGAAAAATTTACTATAGAAAAGGCAATCCCTGGCGTAATTAAAATTTGCAACGGAAAAAAAATATTTTTTGAATAATTTACTATAGAAAAGGCAATCCCTGGCGTAATTAAAATTTGCGACAGTAAAAAATTAATATTTTGAATAATTTACTATAGAAAAGGCAATCCCTGGCGGATTTGAAATTTGCGATAGTAAAACATTATTTTTTGAATAATTTACTATAGAAAAGGCAATCCCTGGCGTAATTAAAATTTGCGACAGTAGAAAATTATGTTTTGAATAATTTACTATAGAAAAGGCAATCTCTGGCGTAATTAAAATTTGCGACAGTAGAAAATTATTTTTTGAATAATTTACTATAGAAAAGGCAATCCCTGGCGCAATTAAAATTTGCGACAGTAAAAAATTATTTTTTGAATAATTTACTATAGAAAAGGCAATCCCTGGCGTAATTAAAATTTGCGACAGTAGAAAATTATTTTTTGAATAATTTACTATAGAAAAGGCAATCCCTGGGATATTTAAAATTTGCGACAGTAAAAAATTATTTTTTGAATAATTTACTATAGAAAAGGCAATCCCTGGCGTATTTAAAATTTGCGACAGTATAAAATTATTTTTTGAATAATTTACTATAGAAAAGGCAATCCCTGGGATATTTAAAATTTGCGACAGTTAAAAATTAATATTTTGAATAATTTACTATAGAAAAGGCAATCCCTGGCGGATTTGAAATTTGCGGCAGTAAAAAATTATTTTTTTGCAAAATTTACTATAGAAAAGGCAATCCCTGGCGTAATTAAAATTTGCGACAGTAGAAAATTATTTTTTGAATAATTTACTATAGAAAAGGCAATCCCTGGGATATTTAAAATTTGCGACAGTAAAAAATTATTTTTTGAAAAATTTACTATAGAAAAGGCAATCCCTGGCGTAATTTAAATTTGCGGCAGTAGAAAATTATTTTTTGAATAATTTAATATAGAAAAGGCAATCCCTGGCGTAATTAAAATTTGCGACAGTAAAAAATTAATATTTTGAATAATTTACTATAGAAAAGGCAATCCCTGGCGGATTTGAAATTTGCGATAGTAAAAAATTATTTTTTGAATAATTTACTATAGAAAAGGCAATCCCTGGCGTAATTAAAATTTGCGGCAGTAGAAAATTATTTTTTGAATAATTTACTATAGAAAAGGCAATCCCTGGCGTAATTAAAATTTGCGACAGTAAAAAATTAATATTTTGAATAATTTACTATAGAAAAGGCAATCCCTGGCGGATTTGAAATTTGCGATAGTAAAAAATTATTTTTTGAATAATTTACTATAGAAAAGGCAATCCCTGGCGTAATTAAAATTTGCGACAGTATAAAATTATTTTTTGAATAATTTACTATAGAAAAGGCAATCCCTGGGATATTTAAAATTTGCGACAGTAGAAAATTATTTTTTGCAAAATTTACTATAGAAAAGGCAATCCCTGGGATATTTAAAATTTGCGACAGTAAAAAATTATTTTTTTGCAAAATTTACTATAGAAAAGGCAATCCCTGGCGTAATTAAAATTTGCGACAGTTGAAAATTATTTTTTGAATAATTTACTATAGAACAGGCAATCCCTGGCGGATTTGAAATTTGCGGTAGTAAAAAATTATTTTTTGAATAATTTACTATAGAAAAGGCAATCCCTGGCGTAATTAAAATTTGCGACAGTAGAAAATTATTTTTTGAATAATTTACTTTAGAAACTGCAATCCCTGGCGCAATTAAAATTTGCGACAGTAAAAAATTAATATTTTGAATAATTTACTATAGAACAGGCAATCCCTGGCGTATTTGAAATTTGCGACAGTTGAAAATTATTTTTTGAATAATTTACTATAGAAAAGGCAATCCCTGGCGGATTTGAAATTTGCGACAGTTGAAAATTATTTTTTGAATAATTTACTATAGAAACGGCAATCCCTGGCGGATTTGAAATTTGCGATAGTAAAAAATTTTTTTTGAATAATTTACTATAGAAAAGGCAATCCCTGGGATATTTAAAATTTGCGACATTAAAAAATTGTTTTTTGAATAATTTACTATAGAAAAGGCAATCCCTGGCGCAATTAAAATTTGCGATAGTAAAAAATTATTTTTTGAATAATTTACTATAGAAAAGGCAATCCCTGGCGTAATTAAAATTTGCGACAGTAGAAAATTATTTTTTGAATAATTCACTATAGAAAAGGCAATCCCTGGGATATTTAAAATTTGCGACAGTAAAAAATTATTTTTTTGCAAAATTTACTATAGAAAAGGCAATCCCTGGCGGATTTGAAATTTGCGACAGTTGAAAATTATTTTTTGAATAATTTACTATAGAAAAGGCAATCCCTGGCGGATTTGAAATTTGCGACAGTTGAAAATTATTTTTTTTATAATTTACTATAGAAAAGGCAATCCCTGGCGTATTTAAAATTTGCGACAGTATAATATTATTTTTTGAATAATTTACTATAGAAAAGGCAATCCCTGGCGTAATTAAAATTTGCGACAGTAGAAAATTATTTTTTGAATAATTTACTATAGAAAAGGCAATCCCTGGCGGATTTGAAATTTGCGACAGTAAAAAATTATTTTTTGAATAATTTACTATAGAAAAGGCAATCCCTGGTGCAATTAAAATTTGCGACAGTTGAAAATTATTTTTTGAATAATTTACTATAGAAAAGGCAATCCCTGGCGTAATTAAAATTTGCGACAGTAGAAAATTTTTTTTTGAATAATTTACTATAGAAAAGGCAATCCCTGGCGTAATTACAATTTGCGACAGTAGAAAATTATTGTTTGAATAATTTACTATAGAAAAGGCAATCCCTGGTGCAATTAAAATTTGCGACAGTTGAAAATTATTTTTTGAATAATTTACTATAGAAAAGGCAATCCCTGGCGTAATTAAAATTTGCGACAGTAAAAAATTAATATTTTGAATAATTTACTATAGAAAAGGCAATCCCTGGCGGATTTGAAATTTGCGATAGTAAAACATTATTTTTTGAATAATTTACTATAGAAAAGGCAATCCCTGGCGTAATTAAAATTTGCGACAGTAGAAAATTATGTTTTGAATAATTTACTATAGAAAAGGCAATCTCTGGCGTAATTAAAATTTGCGACAGTAGAAAATTATTTTTTGAATATTTTACTATAGAAAAGGCAATCCCTGGCGCAATTAAAATTTGCGACAGTAAAAAATTATTTTTTGAATAATTTACTATAGAAAAGGCAATCCCTGGCGTAATTAAAATTTGCGACAGTAGAAAATTATTTTTTGAATAATTTACTATAGAAAAGGCAATCCCTGGGATATTTAAAATTTGCGACAGTAAAAAATTATTTTTTGAATAATTTACTATAGAAAAGGCAATCCCTGGCGTATTTAAAATTTGCGACAGTATAAAATTATTTTTTGAATAATTTACTATAGAAAAGGCAATCCCTGGGATATTTAAAATTTGCGACAGTTAAAAATTAATATTTTGAATAATTTACTATAGAAAAGGCAATCCCTGGCGGATTTGAAATTTGCGACAGTAAAAAATTATTTTTTTGCAAAATTTACTATAGAAAAGGCAATCCCTGGCGTAATTAAAATTTGCGACAGTAGAAAATTATTTTTTGAATAATTTACTATAGAAAAGGCAATCCCTGGGATATTTAAAATTTGCGACAGTAAAAAATTATTTTTTGAAAAATTTACTATAGAAAAGGCAATCCCTGGCGTAATTTAAATTTGCGGCAGTAGAAAATTATTTTTTGAATAATTTAATATAGAAAAGGCAATCCCTGGCGTAATTAAAATTTGCGACAGTAAAAAATTAATATTTTGAATAATTTACTATAGAAAAGGCAATCCCTGGCGGATTTGAAATTTGCGATAGTAAAAAATTATTTTTTGAATAATTTACTATAGAAAAGGCAATCCCTGGCGTAATTAAAATTTGCGGCAGTAGAAAATTATTTTTTGAATAATTTACTATAGAAAAGGCAATCCCTGGCGTAATTAAAATTTGCGACAGTAAAAAATTAATATTTTGAATAATTTACTATAGAAAAGGCAATCCCTGGCGGATTTGAAATTTGCGATAGTAAAAAATTATTTTTTGAATAATTTACTATAGAAAAGGCAATCCCTGGGATATTTAAAATTTGCGACAGTAAAAAATTATTTTTTGAATAATTTACTATAGAAAAGGCAATCCCTGGCGCAATTAAAATTTGCGATAGTAAAAAATTATTTTTTGAATAATTTACTATAGAAAAGGCCATCCCTGACGTAATTAAAATTTGCGACAGTAGAAAATTATTTTTTGAATAATTTACTATAGAAAAGGCAATCCCTGGGATATTTAAAATTTGCGACAGTAAAAAATTATTTTTTTGCAAAATTTACTATAGAAAAGGCAATCCCTGGCGGATTTGAAATTTGCGACAGTTGAAAATTATTTTTTGAATAATTTACAATAGAAAAGGCGATCCCTGGCGGATTTGAAATTTGCGACAGTTGAAAATTATTTTTTGAATAATTTACTATAGAAAAGGCAATCCCTGGCGTATTTAAAATTTGCGACAGTATAATATTATTTTTTGAATAATTTACTATAGAAAAGGCAATCCCTGGGATATTTAAAATTTGCGACAGTAAAAAATTAATATTTTGAATAATTTACTATAGAAAAGGCAATCCCTGGCGGATTTGAAATTTGCGATAGTAAAAAATTATTTTTTGAATAATTTACTATAGAAAAGGCAATCCCTGGCGTAATTAAAATTTGCGACAGTATAAAATTATTTTTTGAATAATTTACTATAGAAAAGGCAATCCCTGGGATATTTAAAATTTGCGACAGTAGAAAATTATTTTTTGCAAAATTTACTATAGAAAAGGCAATCCCTGGGATATTTAAAATTTGCGACAGTAAAAAATTATTTTTTTGCAAAATTTACTATAGAAAAGGCAATCCCTGGCGTAATTAAAATTTGCGACAGTTGAAAATTATTTTTTGAATAATTTACTATAGAACAGGCAATCCCTGGCGGATTTGAAATTTGCGGTAGTAAAAAATTATTTTTTGAATAATTTACTATAGAAAAGGCAATCCCTGGCGTAATTAAAATTTGCGACAGTAGAAAATTATTTTTTGAATAATTTACTTTAGAAACTGCAATCCCTGGCGCAATTAAAATTTGCGACAGTAAAAAATTAATATTTTGAATAATTTACTATAGAACAGGCAATCCCTGGCGTATTTGAAATTTGCGACAGTTGAAAATTATTTTTTGAATAATTTACTATAGAAAAGGCAATCCCTGGCGGATTTGAAATTTGCGACAGTTGAAAATTATTTTTTTAATAATTTACTATAGAAACGGCAATCCCTGGCGGATTTGAAATTTGCGATAGTAAAAAATTTTTTTTGAATAATTACTATAGAAAAGGCAATCCCTGGGATATTTAAAATTTGCGACAGTAAAAAATTATTTTTTGAATAATTTACTATAGAAAAGGCAATCCCTGGCGCAATTAAAATTTGCGATAGTAAAAAATTATTTTTTGAATAATTTACTATAGAAAAGGCAATCCCTGGCGTAATTAAAATTTGCGACAGTAGAAAATTATTTTTTGAATAATTTACTATAGAAAAGGCAATCCCTGGGATATTTAAAATTTGCGACAGTAAAAAATTATTTTTTTGCAAAATTTACTATAGAAAAGGCAATCCCTGGCGGATTTGAAATTTGCGACAGTTGAAAATTATTTTTTGAATAATTTACTATAGAAAAGGCAATCCCTGGCGGATTTGAAATTTGCGACAGTTGAAAATTATTTTTTTTATAATTTACTATAGAAAAGGCAATCCCTGGCGTATTTAAAATTTGCGACAGTATAATATTATTTTTTGAATAATTTACTATAGAAAAGGCAATCCCTGGCGTAATTAAAATTTGCGACAGTAGAAAATTATTTTTTGAATAATTTACTATAGAAAAGGCAATCCCTGGCGGATTTGAAATTTGCGACAGTAAAAAATTATTTTTTGAATAATTTACTATAGAAAAGGCAATCCCTGGTGCAATTAAAATTTGCGACAGTTGAAAATTATTTTTTGAATAATTTACTATAGAAAAGGCAATCCCTGGCGTAATTAAAATTTGCGACAGTAGAAAATTTTTTTTTGAATAATTTACTATAGAAAAGGCAATCCCTGGCGTAATTACAATTTGCGACAGTAGAAAATTATTGTTTGAATAATTTACTATAGAAAAGGCAATCCCTGGCGTAATTAAAATTTGCGACAGTATAAAATTATTTTTTGAATAATTTACTATAGAAAAGGCAATCCCTGCCGCAATTAAAATTTGCGACAGTATAAAATTATTTTTTGAATAATTTACTATAGAAAAGGCAATCCCTGGCGTAATTAAAATTTGCGACAGTAAAAAATTATTTTTTTGCAAAATTTACTATAGAAAAGGCAATCCCTGGCGGATTTGAAATTTGCGACAGTTGAAAATTATTTTTTGAATAATTTACTATAGAAAAGGCAATCCCTGGCGGATTTGAAATTTGCGACAGTTGAAAATTATTTTTTGAATAATTTACTATAGAAAAGGCAATCCCTGGCGTATTTAAAATTTGCGACAGTATAATATTATTTTTTGAATAATTTACTATAGAAAAGGCAATCCCTGGCGTAATTAAAATTTGCGACAGTAGAAAATTATTTTTTGAATAATTTACTATAGAAAAGGCAATCCCTGGCGGATTTGAAATTTGCGACAGTAAAAAATTATTTTTTGAATAATTTACTATAGAAAAGGCAATCCCTGGCGCAATTAAAATTTGTGACAGTTGAAAATTATTTTTTGATTAATTTACTATAGAAAAGGCAATCCCTGGCGTAATTAAAAGTTGCGACAATATAAAATTATTTTTTGAATAATTTACTATAGAAAAGGCAATCCCTGGCGTAATTAAAATTTGCGACAGTAGAAAATTATTGTTTGAATAATTTACTATAGAAAAGGCAATCCCTGGCGTAATTAAAATTTGCGACAGTATAAAATTATTTTTTGAATAATTTACTATAGAAAAGGCAATCCCTGGCGCAATTAAAATTTGCGACAGTATAAAATTATTTTTTGAATAATTTACTATAGAAAAGGCAATCCCTGGCGTAATTAAAATTTGCGACAGTATATAATTATTTTTTGAATAATTTACTATAGAAAAGGCAATCCCTGGCGTAATTAAAATTTGCGACAGTTGAAAATTATTTTTTGAATAATTTACTATAGAAAAGGCAATCCCTTTCGGATTTGAAATTTGCGACAGTAAAAAATTATTTTTTTAATAATTTACTATAGAAAAGGCAATCCCTGGCGTATTTAAAATTTGCGACAGTATAAAATTATTTTTTGAAAAATTTACTATAGAAAAGGCAATCCCTGGCGTAATTAAAATTTGCAACGGAAAAAAAATATTTTTTGAATAATTTACTATAGAAAAGGCAATCCCTGGCGTAATTAAAATTTGCGACAGTAAAAAATTAATATTTTGAATAATTTACTATAGAAAAGGCAATCCCTGGCGGATTTGAAATTTGCGATAGTAAAACATTATTTTTTGAATAATTTACTGTAGAAAAGGCAATCCCTGGCGTAATTAAAATTTGCGACAGTAGAAAATTATTTTTTGAATAATTTACTATAGAAAAGGCAATCTCTGGCGTAATTAAAATTTGCGACAGTAGAAAATTATTTTTTGAATAATTTACTATAGAAAAGGCAATCCCTGGCGCAATTAAAATTTGCGACAGTAAAAAATTATTTTTTGAATAATTTACTATAGAAAAGGCAATCCCTGGCGTAATTAAAATTTGCGACAGTAGAAAATTATTTTTTGAATAATTTACTATAGAAAAGGCAATCCCTGGGATATTTAAAATTTGCGACAGTAAAAAATTATTTTTTGAATAATTTACTATAGAAAAGGCAATCCCTGGCTTATTTAAAATTTGCGACAGTATAAAATTATTTTTTGAATAATTTACTATAGAAAAGGCAATCCCTGGGATATTTAAAATTTGCGACAGTTAAAAATTAATATTTTGAATAATTTACTATAGTAAAGGCAATCCCTGGCGGATTTGAAATTTGCGACAGTAAAAAATTATTTTTTTGCAAAATTTACTATAGAAAAGGCAATCCCTGGCGTAATTAAAATTTGCGACAGTAGAAAATTATTTTTTGAATAATTTACTATAGAAAAGGCAATCCCTGGGATATTTAAAATTTTCGACAGTAAAAAATTATTTTTTGAAAAATTTACTATAGAAAAGGCAATCCCTGGCGTAATTTAAATTTGCGACAGTAGAAAATTATTTTTTGAATAATTTAATATAGAAAAGGCAATCCCTGGCGTAATTAAAATTTGCGACAGTAGAAAATTAATATTTTGAATAATTTACTATAGAAAAGGCAATCCCTGGCGGATTTGAAATTTGCGATAGTAAAAAATTATTTTTTGAATAATTTACTATAGAAAAGGCAATCCCTGGCGTAATTAAAATTTGCGCCAGTAGAAAATTATTTTTTGAATAATTTACTATAGAAAAGGCAATCCCTGGCGTAATTAAAATTTGCGACAGTAAAAAATTAATATTTTGAATAATTTACTATAGAAAAGGCAATCCCTGGCGGATTTGAAATTTGCGATAGTAAAAAATTATTTTTTGAATAATTTACTATAGAAAAGGCAATCCCTGGGATATCTAAAATTTGCGACAATAAAAAATTATTTTTTGAATAATTTACTATAGAAAAGGCAATCCCTGGCGCAATTAAAATTTGCGATAGTAAAAAATTATTTTTTGAATAATTTACTATAGAAAAGGCAATCCCTGGCGTAATTAAAATTTGCGACAGTAGAAAATTATTTTTTGAATAATTTACTATAGAAAAGGCAATCCCTGGGATATTTAAAATTTGCGACAGTAAAAAATTATTTTTTTGCAAAATTTACTATAGAAAAGGCAATCCCTGGCGGATTTGAAATTTGCGACAGTTGAAAATTATTTTTTGAATAATTTACTATAGAAAAGGCAATTCCTGGCGGATTTGAAATTTGCGACAGTTGAAAATTATTTTTTGAATAATTTACTATAGAAAAGGCAATCCCTGGCGTATTTAAAGTTTGCGACAGTATAATATTATTTTTTGAATAATTTACTATAGAAAAGGCAATCCCTGGGATATTTAAAATTTGCGACAGTAAAAAATTAATATTTTGAATAATTTACTATAGAAAAGGCAATCCCTGGCGGATTTGAAATTTGCGATAGTAAAAAATTATTTTTTGAATAATTTACTATAGAAAAGGCAATCCCTGGCGTAATTAAAATTTGCGACAGTATAAAATTATTTTTTGAATAATTTACTATAGAAAAGGCAATCCCTGGGATATTTAAAATTTGCGACAGTAGAAAATTATTTTTTGCAAAATTTACTATAGAAAAGGCAATCCCTGGGATATTTAAAATTTGCGTCAGTAAAAAATTATTTTTTTGCAAAATTTACTATAGAAAAGGCAATCCCTGGCGTAATTAATATTTGCGACAGTTGATAATTATTTTTTGAATAATTTACTATAGAAAAGGCAATCCCTGGCGGATTTGAAATTTGCGGTAGTAAAAAATTATTTTTTGAATAATTTACTATAGAAAAGGCAATCCCTGGCGTAATTAAAATTTGCGACAGTAGAAAATTATTTTTTGAATAATTTACTATAGAAACGGCAATCCCTGGCGCAATTAAAATTTGCGACAGTAAAAAATTAATATTTTGAATAATTTACTATAGAACAGGCAATCCCTGGCGTATTTGAAATTTGCGACAGTTGAAAATTATTTTTTGAATAATTTACTATAGAAAAGGCAATCCCTGGCGTAATTAAAATTTGCGACAGTAAAAAATTAATATTTTGAATAATTTACTATAGAAAAGGCAATCCCTGGCGCAATTAAAATTTGCGACAGTAGATAATTATTTTTTGAATAATTTACTATAGAAAAGGCAATCCCTGGCGTAATTAAAATTTGCGACAGTAGAAAATTATTTTTTGAATAATTTACTATAGAAAAGGCAATCCCTGGCGTAATTAAAATTTGCGACAGTAGAAAATTATTTTTTGAATAATTTACTATAGAAAAGGCAATCCCTGGCGCAATTAAAATTTGCGACAGTAAAAAATTAATATTTTGAATAATTTACTATAGAAAAGGCAATCCCTGGCGGATTTGAAATTTGCGACAGTTGAAAATTATTTTTTGAATAATTTACTATAGAAAAGGCACTCCTTGGCGTAATTAAAATTTGCGACAGTAAAAAATTAATATTTTGAATAATTTACTATAGAAAAGGCAATCCCTGGCGCAATTAAAATTTGAGAGAGTGGAAAATTATTTTTTGAATAATTTACTATAGAAAAGGCAATCCCTGGCGTAATTAAAATTTGCGACAGTAGAAAATTATTTTTTGAATAATTTACTATAGAAAAGGCAATCCCTGGCGTAATTAAAATTTGCGACAGTATAAAATTATTTTTTGAATAATTTACTATAGAAAATCAATCCCTGGCGCAATTAAAATTTGCGACAGTAAAAAATTATTTTTTGAATAATTTACTATAGAAAAGGCAATCCCTGGCGTAATTAAAATTTGCGACAGTAGAAAATTATTTTTTGAATAATTTACTATAGGAAAGGCAATCCCTGGGATATTTAAAATTTGCGACAGTAAAAAATTATTTTTTGAATAATTTACTATAGAAAAGGCAATCCCTGGCGTAATTAAAATTTGCGACAGTATAAAATTATTTTTTGAATAATTTACTATAGAAAAGGCAATCCCTGGGATATTTAAAATTTGCGACAGTAGAAAATTATTTTTTTGCAAAATTTACTATAGAAAAGGCAATCCCTGGCGTAATTAAAATTTGCGACAGTAGAAAATTAATATTTTGAATAATTTACTATAAAAAAGGCAATCCCTGGCGGATTTGAAATTTGCGATATTAAAAAATTATTTTTTGAATAATTTACTATAGAAAAGGCAATCCCTGGGATATTTAAAATTTGCGACAGTAGAAAATTATTTTTTGAATAATTTACTATAGAAAAGGCAATCCCTGGCGTAATTAAAATTTGCGACAGTAGAAAATTAGTTTTTGAATAATTTACTATAGAAAAGGCAATCCCTGGCGGATTTGAAATTTGAGACAGTAGAAAATTATTTTGTGAATAATTTACTATAGAAAAGGCAATCCCTGGCGCAATTAAAATTTGCGACAGTAAAAAATTATTTTTTGAATAATTTACTATAGAAAAGGCAATCCCTGGGATATTTAAAATTTGCGACAGTAGAAAATTATTTTTTGAATAATTTCATATAGAAAAGGCAATCCCTGGCGTAATTAAAATTTGCGACAGTAAAAAATTAATATTTTGAATAATTTACTATAGAAAAGGCAATCCCTGGCGGATTTGAAATTTGCGACAGTAAAAAATTATTTTTTGAATAATTTACTATAGAAAAGGCAATACCTGGCGTAATTAAAATTTGCGACAGTAGAAAATTATTTTTTGAATAATTTACTATAGAAAAGGCAATCCCTGGGATATTTAAAATTTGCGACAGTAAAAAATTATTTTTTGAATAATTTACTATAGAAAAGGCAATCCCTGGCGTAATTAAAATTTGCGACAATATAAAATTATTTTTTGAATAATTTACTATAGAAAAGGCAATCCCTGGGATATTTAAAATTTGCGACAGTAAAAAATTATTTTTTGAATAATTTACTATAGAAAAGGCAATCCCTGGCGTAATTAAAATTTGCGACAGTATAAAATTATTTTTTGAATAATTTACTATAGAAAAGGCAATCCCTGGCGTAATTAAAATTTGCGACAGTAAAAAATTAATATTTTGAATAATTTACTATAGAAAAGGCAATCCCTGGCGGATTTGAAATTTGCGATAGTATAAAATTATTTTTTGAATAATTTACTATAGAAAAGGCAATCCCTGGCGTTATTAAAATTTGCGACAGTAGAAAATTATTTTTTGAATAATTTACTATAGAAAAGGCAATCCCTGGGATATTTAAAATTTGCGACAGTAAAAAATTATTTTTTGAATAATTTACTATAGAAAAGGCAATCCCTGGCGTAATTAAAATTTGCGACAGTAGAAAATTATTTTTTGAATAATTTACCATAGAAAAGGCAATCCCTGGCGGATTTGCAATTTGCGATATTAAAAAATTATTTTTTGAATAATTTACTATAGAAAAGGCAATCCCTGGGATATTTAAAATTTGCGACAGTAGAAAATTATTTTGTGAATAATTTACTATAGAAAAGGCAATCCCTGGCGCAATTAAAATTTGCGACAGTAAAAAATTATTTTTTGAATAATTTACTATAGAAAAGGCAATCCCTGGGATATTCAAAATTTGCGACAGTAGAAAATTATTTTTTGAATAATTTACTATAGAAAAGGCAATCCCTGGCGTAATTAAAATTTGCGACAGTAGAAAATTAGTTTTTGAATAATTTACTATAGAAATGGCAATCCCTGGCGGATTTGAAATTTGCGACAGTAGAAAATTATTTTGTGAATAATTTACTATAGAAAAGGCAATCCCTGGCGCAATTAAAATTTGCGACAGTAAAAAATTATTTTTTGAATAATTTACTATAGAAAAGGCAATCCCTGGGATATTTAAAATTTGCGACAGTAGAAAATTATTTTTTGAATAATTTCATATAGAAAAGGCAATCCCTGGCGTAATTAAAATTTGCGACAGTAAAAAATTAATATTTTGAATAATTTACTATAGAAAAGGCAATCCCTGGCGGATTTGAAATTTGCGATAGTATAAAATTATTTTTTGAATAATTTACTATAGAAAAGGCAATCCCTGGCGTTATTAAAATTTGCGACAGTAGAAAATTATTTTTTGAATAATTTACTATAGAAAAGGCAATCCCTGGGATATTTAAAATTTGCGACAGTAAAAAATTATTTTTTGAATAATTTACTATAGAAAAGGCAATCCCTGGCGTAATTAAAATTTGCGACAGTAGAAAATTATTTTTTGAATAATTTACCATAGAAAAGGCAATCCCTGGCGGATTTGCAATTTGCGATATTAAAAAATTATTTTTTGAATAATTTACTATAGAAAAGGCAATCCCTGGGATATTTAAAATTTGCGACAGTAGAAAATTATTTTGTGAATAATTTACTATAGAAAAGGCAATCCCTGGCGCAATTAAAATTTGCGACAGTAAAAAATTATTTTTTGAATAATTTACTATAGAAAAGGCAATCCCTGGGATATTCAAAATTTGCGACAGTAGAAAATTATTTTTTGAATAATTTACTATAGAAAAGGCAATCCCTGGCGTAATTAAAATTTGCGACAGTAGAAAATTAGTTTTTGAATAATTTACTATAGAAAAGGCAATCCCTGGCGGATTTGAAATTTGCGACAGTAGAAAATTATTTTGTGAATAATTTACTATAGAAAAGGCAATCCCTGGCGCAATTAAAATTTGCGACAGTAAAAAATTATTTTTTGAATAATTTACTATAGAAAAGGCAATCCCTGGGATATTTAAAATTTGCGACAGTAGAAAATTATTTTTTGAATAATTTCATATAGAAAAGGCAATCCCTGGCGTAATTAAAATTTGCGACAGTAAAAAATTAATATTTTGAATAATTTACTATAGAAAAGGCAATCCCTGGCGGATTTGAAATTTGCGACAGTAAAAAATTATTTTTTGAATAATTTACTATAGAAAAGGCAATACCTGGCGTAATTAAAATTTGCGACAGTAGAAAATTATTTTTTGAATAATTTACTATAGAAAAGGCAATCCCTGGGATATTTAAAATTTGCGACAGTAAAAAATTATTTTTTGAATAATTTACTATAGAAAAGGCAATCCCTGGCGTAATTAAAATTTGCGACAGTATAAAATTATTTTTTGAATAATTTACTATAGAAAAGGCAATCCCTGGGATATTTAAAATTTGCGACAGTAAAAAATTATTTTTTGAATAATTTACTATAGAAAAGGCAACCCCTGGCGTAATTAAAATTTGCGACAGTATAAAATTATTTTTTGAATAATTTACTATAGAAAAGGCAATCCCTGGGATATTTAAAATTTGCGACAGTAAAAAATTAATATTTTGAATAATTTACTATAGAAAAGGCAATCCCTGGTGGATTTGAAATTTGCGATAGTAAAAAATTATTTTTGAATAATTTACTATAAAAAAGGCAATCCCTGGCGTAATTAAAATTTGCGACAGTAGAAAATTATTTTTTGAATAATTTACTATAGAAAAGGCAATCCCTGGCGTAATTAAAATTTGCGACAGTAAAAAATTAATATTTTGAATAATTTACTATAGAAAAGTCAATCCCTGGCGGATTTGAAATTTGCGATAGTAGAAAATTATTTTTTGAATAATTTACCATAGAAAAGGCAATCCCTGGCGGATTTGCAATTTGCGATATTAAAAAATTATTTTTTGAATAATTTACTATAGAAAAGGCAATCCCTGGCGTAATTAAAATTTGCTACAGTAGAAAATTATTTTTTGAATAATTTACTATAGAAAAGGCAATCCCTAGGATATTTAAAATTTGCGACAGTAAAAAATTATTTTTTGAATAATTTACTATAGAAAAGGCAATAGCTGGCGTAATTAAAATTTGCGACAGTATAAAATTATTTTTTGAATAATTTACTATAGAAAAGGCAATCCCTGGCGTAATTAAAATTTGCGAAAGTAGAAAATTATTTTTTGAATAATTTAATATAGAAAAGGCAATCCCTGGCGTAATTAAAATTTGCGAAAGTAAAAAATTATTTTTTGAATAATTTACTATAGAAAAGGCAATCCCTGGGATATTTAAAATTTGCGACAGTAAAAAAATTATTTTTTGAATAATTTACTATAGAAAAGGCAATCCCTGACGGATTTGAAATTTGCGATAGTATAAAATTATTTTTTGAATAATTTACTATAGAAAAGGCAATCCCTGGCGCAATTAAAATTTGCGACAGTAAAAAATTATTTTTTGAATAATTTGCTATAGAAAAGGCAATCCCTGGCGTAATTAAAATTTGCGACAGTAGAAAATTATTTTTTGAATAATTTACTATAGAAAAGGCAATCCCTGGGATATTTAAAATTTGCGACAGTAAAAAATTATTTTTTGAATAATTTACTATATAAAAGGCAATCCCTGGGATATTTAAAATTTGCGACAGTAAAAAATTATTTTTTGAAAAATATACTATAGAAAAGGCAATCCCTGGCGTAATTAAAATTTGCGACAGTAGAAAATTATTTTTTGAATAATTTAATATAAAAAATGCAATCCCTGGCGTAATTAAAATTTGCGACAGTTGAAAATTATTTTTTGAATAATTTACTATAGAAAAGGCAATCCCTGGCGTATTTAAAATTTGCGACAGTATAAAATTATTTTTTGAATAACTTACTATAGAAAAGGCAATCCCTGGCGTATTTAAAATTTGCGACAGTAGAAAATTATTTTTTGAATAATTTACTATAGAAAAGGCAATCCCTGGCGTAATTAAAATTTGCGACAGTATAAAATTATTTTTTGAATAATTTACTATAGAAAAGGCAATCCCTGGCGTAATTAAAATTTGCGACAGTATAAAATTATTTTTTGAATAATTTACTATAGAAAAGGCAATCCCTGGGATATTTAAAATTTGCGACAGTAAAAAATTATTTTTTGAATAATTTACTATAGAAAAGGCAATCCCTGGCGTAATTAAAATTTGCGACAGTTGAAAATTATTTTTTGAATAATTTACTATAGAAAAGGCAATCCCTGGCGCACTTAAAATTTGCGACAGTAAAAAATTATTTATTGAAAAATTTACTGTAGAAAAGGCAATCCCTGGCGCAATTAAAATTTGCGACAGTAAAAATTATTTTTTGAATAATTTACTATAGAAAATGCAATCCCTGGCGCACTTAAAATTTGCGACAGTAAAAAATTATTTTTTGAATAATTTACTATAGAAAAGGCAATACCTGGCGTAATTAAAATTTGCGACAGTTGAAAATTATTTTTTGAATAATTTACTATAGAAAAGGCAATCCCTGGCGCAATTAAAATTTGCGACAGTTGAAAATTATTTTTTGAATAATTTACTATAGAAAAGGCAATCCCTGGCGCACTTAAAATTTGCGACAGTAAAAAATTATTTTTTGAATAATTAACTATAGAAAAGGCAATCCCTGGCGTATTTAAAATTTGCGACAGTAAAAAATTAATTTTTGAATAATTTACTATAGAAAAGGCAATCCCTGGCGCACTTAAAATTTGCGACAGTAAAAAATTATTTTTTGAATAATTTACTATAGAAAAGGCAATCCCTGCCGCACTTAAAATTTGCGACAGTAAAAAATTATTTTTTGAATAATTTACTATAGAAAAGGCAATCCCTGGCGTATTTAAAATTTGCGACAGTAAAAAATTAATTTTTGAATAATTTACTATAGAAAAGGCAATCCCTGGCGTAATTAAAATTTGCGACAGTATAAAATTATTTTTTGAATAATTTACTATAGAAAAGGCAATCCCTGGCGTAATTAAAATTTGCGACAGTATAAAATTATTTTTTGAATAATTTACTATAGAAAAGGCAATCCCTGGGATATTTAAAATTTGCGATAGTAAAAAATTATTTTTTGAATAATTTACTATAGAAAAGGCAATCCCTGGCGTAATTAAAATTTGCGACAGTTGAAAATTATTTTTTGAATAATTTACTATAGAAAAGGCAATCCCTGGCGCACTTAAAATTTGCGACAGTAAAAAATTATTTATTGAAAAATTTACTGTAGAAATTGGCAATCCCTGGCGCAATTAAAATTTGCGACAGTAAAAAATTATTTTTTGAATAATTTACTATAGAAAATGCAATCCCTGGCGCACTTAAAATTTGCGACAGTAAAAAATTATTTTTTGAATAATTTACTATAGAAAAGGCAATCCCTGGCGTAATTAAAATTTGCGACAGTAGAAAATTATTTTTTGAATAATTTACTATAGAAAAGGCAATCCCTGGCGTAATTAAAATTTGCGACAGTAGAAAATTATTTTTTTGCAAAATTTACTATAGAAAAGGCAATCCCTGGCGTAATTAAAATTTGCGACAGTAAAAAATTATTTTTTGAATAATTTACTATAGAAAAGGCAATCCCTGGCGTATTTAAAATTTGCGACAGTATAAAATTATTTTTTGAATAATTTACTATAGAAAAGGCAATCCCTGGCGTAATTAAAATTTGCGTCAGTAGAAAATTATTTTTTGAATAATTTACTATAGAAAAGGCAATCCCTGGCGGATTTGAAATTTGCGACAGTAAAAAATTATTTTTTGAATAATTTATTATAGAAAAGGCAATCCCTGGCGTAATTAAAATTTGCGACAGTTGAAAATTATTTTTTGAATAATTTACTATAGAAAAGGCAATCCCTGGCGTAATTAAAATTTGCGACAGTAGAAAATTATTTTTTGAATAATTTACTATAGAAAAGGCAATCCCTGGCGTAATTAAAATTTGCGACAGTAGAAAATTATTTTTTTGCAAAATTTACTATAGAAAAGGCAATCCCTGGCGTAATTAAAATTTGCGACAGTAAAAAAATATTTTTTGAATAATTTACTATAGAAAAGGCAATCCCTGGCGGATTTGAAATTTGCGACAGTAAAAAATTATTTTTTGAATAATTTACTATAGAAAAGGCAATCCCTGGCGTAATTAAAATTTGCGACAGTTGAAAATTATTTTTTGAATAATTTACTATAGAAAAGGCAATCCCTGGCGTAATTAAAATTTGCGACAGTATAAAATTATTTTTTAATAATTTACTATAGAAAAGGCAATCCCTGGAGCAATTAAAATTTGCGACAGTTGAAAATTATTTTTTGAATAATTTACTATAGAAAAGGCAATCCCTGGCGGATTTGAAATTTGCGACAGTTGAAAATTATTTTTTGAATACTTTACTATAGAAAAGGCAATACCTGACGTAATTAAAATTTGCGACAGTAAAAAATTATTTTTTGAATAATTTACTATAGAAAAGGCAATCCCTGGCGGATTTGAAATTTGCGACAGTAAAAAATTATTTTTTGAATAATTTACTATAGAAAAGGCAATCCCTGGCGCAATTAAAACTTGCGACAGTTGAAAATTATTTTTTGAATAATTTACTATAGAAAAGGCAATCCCTGGCGTAATTAAAATTTGCGACAGTATAAAATTATTTTTTGAATAATTTACTATAGAAAAGGCAATCCCTGGCGTATTTAAAATTTGCGACAGTAAAAAATTAATATTTTGAAAAATTTATTGTAGAAAAGGCAATCCCTGGCGTATTTAAAATTTGCGACAGTATAAAATTATTTTTTGAATAATTTACTATAGAAAAGGCAATCCCTGGCGTAATTAAAATTTGCGACAGTAAAAAATTATTTTTTGAATAATTTACTATAGAAAAGGCAATCCCTGGCGCACTTAAAATTTGCGACAGTAAAAAATTATTTTTTGAATAATTTACTATAGAAAAGGCAATCCCTGGCGTAATTAAAATTTGCGACAGTAGAAAAATATTTTTTGAATAATTTGCTATAGAAAAGGCAATCCCTGGCGTAATTAAAATTTGCGACAGTAAAAAATTATTTTTTGAATAATTTACTATAGAAAAGGTAATCCCTGGCGTAATTAAAATTTGCGACATTTGAAAATTATTTTTTGAATAATTTACTATAGAAAAGGCAATCCCTGGCGTAATTAAAATTTGCGACAATAAAAAATTATTTTTTGAATAATTTACTATAGAAAAGGCAATCCCTGGCGTATTTAAAATTTGCGACAGTAAAAAATTAATATTTTGAAAAATTTACTGTAGAAAAGGCAATCCCTGGCGTATTTAAAATTTGCGACAGTATAAAATTATTTTTTGAATAATTTACTATAGAAAAGGCTATCCCTGGCGTATTTAAAATTTGCGACAGTAAACAATTATTTTTTGAATAATTTACTATAGAAAAGGCAATCCCTGGCGCACTTAAAATTTGCGACAGTAAAAAATTAATATTTTGAAAAATTTACTGTAGAAAAGGCAATCCCTGGCGTATTTAAAATTTGCGACAGTATAAAATTATTTTTTGAATAATTTACTATAGAAAAGGCAATCCCTGGCGTAATTAAAATTTGCGACAGTAAAAAATTATTTTTTGAATAATTTACTATAGAAAAGGCAATCCCTGGCGTAATTAAAATTTGCGACAGTTGTAAATTATTTTTTGAATAATTTACTATAGAAAAGGCAATCCCTGGCGCAATTAAAATTAGCGACAGTAGAAAATTATTTTTTGAATAATTTACTATAGAAAAGGCAATCCCTGGTGTATTTAAAATTTGCGACAGTAAAAAATTATTTTTTGAATAATTTACTATAGAAAAGGCAATCCCTGGCTTATTTAAAATTTGCGACAGTATAAAATTATTTTTTGAATAATTTACTATAGAAAAGGCAATCCCTGGCGTAATTAAAATTTGCGACAGTAGAAAATTATTTTTTGAATAATTTACTATAGAAAAGGCAATCCCTGGCGGATTTGAAATTTGCGACACTAAAAAATTATTTTTTGAATAATTTACTATAGAAAAGGCAATCCCTGGCGCAATTAAAATTAGCGACAGTAGAAAATTATTTTTTGAATAATTTACTATAGAAAAGGCAATCCCTGGCGTAATTAAAATTTGCGACAGTAAAAAATTATTTTTTGAATAATTTACTATAGAAAAGGCAATCCCTGGCTTATTTAAAATTTGCGACAGTATAAAATTATTTTTTGAATAATTTACTATAGAAAAGGCAATCCCTGATGTAATTAAAATTTGCGACAGTAGAAAATTATTTTTTGAATAATTTACTATAGAAAAGGCAATCCCTGGCGGATTTGAAATTTGCGACACTAAAAAATTATTTTTTGAATAATTTATTATAGAAAAGGCAATCCCTGGCGTAATTAAAATTTGCGACAGTTGAAAATTATTTTTTGAATAATTTACTATAGAAAAGGCAATCCCTGGCGTAATTAAAATTTGCGACAGTAGAAAATTATTTTTTGAATAATTTACTATAGAAAAGGCAATCCCTGGCGTAATTAAAATTTGCGACAGTAGAAAATTATTTTTTTGCAAAATTTACTATAGAAAAGGCAATCCCTGGCGTAATTAAAATTTGCGACAGTAAAAAAATATTTTTTGAATAATTTACTATAGAAAAGGCAATCCCTAGCGGATTTGAAATTTGCGACAGTAAAAAATTATTTTTTGAATAATTTACTATAGAAAAGGCAATCCCTGGCGTAATTAAAATTTGCGACAGTTGAAAATTATTTTTTGAATAATTTACTATAGAAAAGGCAATCCCTGGCGTAATTAAAATTTGCGACAGTATAAAATTATTTTTTGAATAATTTACTATAGAAAAGGCAATCCCTGGAGCAATTAAAATTTGCGACAGTTGAAAATTATTTTTTGAATAATTTACTATAGAAAAGGCAATCCCTGGCGGATTTGAAATTTGCGACAGTTGAAAATTATTTTTTGAATAATTTACTATAGAAAAGGCAATACCTGGCGTAATTAAAATTTGCGACAGTAAAAAATTATTTTTTGAATAATTTACTATAGAAAAGGCAATCCCTGGCGGATTTGAAATTTGCGACAGTAAAAAATTATTTTTTGAATAATTTACTATAGAAAAGGCAATCCCTGGCGCAATTAAAACTTGCGACAGGTGAGAATTATTTTTTGAATAATTTACTATAGAAAAGGCAATCCCTGGCGTAATTAAAATTTGCGACAGTATAAAATTATTTTTTGAATAATTTACTATAGAAAAGGCAATCCCTGGCGTATTTAAAATTTGCGACAGTAAAAAATTAATATTTTGAAAAATTTACTGTAGAAAAGGCAATCCCTGGCGTATTTAAAATTTGCGACAGTATAAAATTATTTTTTGAATAATTTACGATAGAAAAGGCAATCCCTGGCGTAATTAAAATTTGCGACAGTAAAAAATTATTTTTTAAATAATTTACTATAGAAAAGGCAATCCCTGGCGCGCTTAAAATTTGCGACAGTAAAAAATTATTTTTTGAATAATTTACTATAGAAAAGGCAATCCCTGGCGCACTTAAAATTTGCGACAGTAAAAAATTAATATTTTGGAAAATTTACTGTAGAAAAGGCAATCCCTGGCGTATTTAAAATTTGCGACAGTATAAAATTATTTTTTGAATAATTTACTATAGAAAAGGCAATCCCTGGCGTAATTAAAATTTGCGACAATAAAAAATTATTTTTTGAATAATTTACTATAGAAAAGGCAATCCCTGGCGTCATTAAAATTTGCGACAGTATAAAATTATTTTTTGAATAATTTACTATAGAAAAGGCAATCCCTGGCGGATTTGAAATTTGCGACAGTAAAAAATTTATTTTTTGCATAATTTACTATAGAAAAGGCAATCCCTGACGCACTTAAAATTTGCGACAGTAAAAAATTATTTTTTGAATAATTTACTATAGAAAAGGCAATCCCTGGCGTATTTAAAATTTGCGACAGTAAAAAATTAATATTTTGAAAAATTTACTGTAGAAAAGGCAATCCCTGGCGTATTTAAAATTTGCGACAGTATAAAATTATTTTTTGAATAATTTACTATAGAAAAGGCAATCCCTGGCGTAATTAAAATTTGCGACAGTAAACAATTATTTTTTGAATAATTTACTATAGAAAAGGCAATCCCTGGCGCACTTAAAATTTGCGACAGTAAAAAATTAATATTTTGAAAAATTTACTGTAGAAAAGGCAATCCCTGGCGTATTTAAAATTTGCGACAGTATAAAATAATTTTTTGAATAATTTACTATAGAAAAGTCAATCCCTGGCGTAATTAAAATTTGCGACAGTAAAAAATTATTTTTTGAATAATTTACTATAGAAAAGGCAATCCCTGGCGTAATTAAAATTTGCGACAGTTGAAAATTATTTTTTGAATAATTTACTATAGAAAAGGCAATCCCTGGCGCAATTAAAATTTGCGACAGTAGAAAATTATTTTTTGAATAATTTACTATAGAAAAGGCAATCCTTGGCGTAGTTAAAATTTGCGATAGTAAAAAATTATTTTTTGAAAAATTTACTGTAGAAAAGGCAATCCCTGGCGCAATTAAAATTTGCGACAGTAAAAAATTATTTTTTGCATAATTTACTATAGAAAAGGCAATCCCTGGCGCACTTAAAATTTGCGACAGTAAAAAATTATTTTTTGAATAATTTACTATAGAAAAGGCAATCCCTGGCGTAATTAAAATTTGCGACAGTTGAAAATTATTTTTTGAATAATTTACTATAGAAAAGGCGCAATTAAAATTTGCGACAGTTGAAAATTATTTTTTGAATAATTTACTATAGAAAAGGCAATCCCTGGCGGATTTGAAATTTGCGACAGTTGAAAATTATTTTTTGAATAATTTACTATAGAAAAGGCAATACCTGGCGCAATTAAAACTTGCGATAGTAAAAAATTATTTTTTGAATAATTTACTATAGAAAAGGCAATCCCTGGAGGATTTGAAATTTGCGACAGTAAAAAATTATTTTTTGAATAATTTACTATAGAAAAGGCAATCCCTGGCGTAATTAAAATTTGCGACAGTTGAAAATTATTTTTTGAATAATTTACTATAGAAAAGGCAATCCCTGGCGTAATTAAAATTTTCGACAGTATAAAATTATTTTTTGAATAATTTACTATAGAAAAGGCAATCCCTGGCGTATTTAAAATTTGCGACAGTATAAAATTATTTTTTGAATGATTTACTGTAGAAAAGGCAATCCCTGGCGTAATTAAAATTTGCGACAGTAAAAAATTATTTTTGGAATAATTTACTATAGAAAAGGCAATCCCTGTCGCACTTAAAATTTGCGACAGTAAAAAATTATTTTTTGAATAATTTACTATAGAAAAGGCAATCCCTGGCGTAATTAAAATTTGCGACAGTATAAAATTATTTTTTGAATAATTTACTATAGAAAAGGCAATCCCTGGCGGATTTGAAATTTGCGACAGTAAAAAATTATTTTTTGAATAATTTACTATAGAAAAGGCAATCCCTGGCGTAATTAAAATTTGCCACAGTTGAAAATTATTTTTTGCAAAATTTACTGTAGAAAAGGCAATCCCTGGGGGATTTGAAATTTGCGACAGTAAAAAATTATTTTTTGATTAATTTACTATAGAAAAGGCAATCCCTGGCGTAATTAAAACTTGCGACAGTAAAAAATTAATATTTTGAAAAATTTACTGTAGAAAAGGCAATCCCTGTCGCAATTAAAATTTGCGACAGTAAAAAATTATTTTTTGAAAAATTTACTATAGAAAAGGCAATCCCTGGCGCAATTACAATTTGCGACAGTAAAAAATTATTTTTTGAATAATTTACTATAGAAAAGGCAATCCCTGGCGTAATTAAAATTTGCGACAGTTGAAAATTATTTTTTGAATAATTTACTATAGAAAAGGCAATCCCTGGCGTATTTAAAATTTGCGACAGTATAAAATTATTTTTTGAATGATTTACTGTAGAAAAGGCAATCCCTGGCGTAATTAAAATTTGCGACAGTAAAAAATTATTTTTGGAATAATTTACTATAGAAAAGGCAATCCCTGTCGCACTTAAAATTTGCGACAGTAAAAAATTATTTTTTGAATAATTTACTATAGAAAAGGCAATCCCTGGCGGATTTGAAATTTGCGACAGTAAAAAATTATTTTTTGAATAATTTACTATAGAAAAGGCCATCCTTGGCGTAATTAAAATTTGCGACAGTTGAAAATTATTTTTTGAATAATTTACTATAGAAAAGGCAATCCCTGGCGTATTTAAAATTTGCGACAGTATAAAATTATTTTTTGAATGATTTACTGTAGAAAAGGCAATCCCTGGCGTAATTAAAATTTGCGACAGTAAAAAATTATTTTTGGAATAATTTACTATAGAAAAGGCAATCCCTGTCGCACTTAAAATTTGCGACAGTAAAAAATTATTTTTTGAATAATTTACTATAGAAAAGGCAATCCCTGGCGTAATTAAAATTTGCGACAGTATAAAATTATTTTTTGAATAATTTACTATAGAAAAGGCAATCCCTGGTGGATTTGAAATTTGCGACAGTAAAAAATTATTTTTTGAATAATTTACTATAGAAAAGGCAATCCCTGGCGTAATTAAAATTTGCCACAGTTGAAAATTATTTTTTGCAAAATTTACTGTAGAAAGGCAATCCCTGGGGGATTTGAAATTTGCGACAGTAAAAAATTATTTTTTGATTAATTTACTATAGAAAAGGCAATCCCTGGCGTAATTAAAACTTGCGACAGTAAAAAATTAATATTTTGAAAAATTTACTGTAGAAAAGGCAATCCCTGGCGCAATTAAAATTTGCGACAGTAAAAAATTATTTTTTGAAAAATTTACTATAGAAAAGGCAATCCCTGGCGCAATTACAATTTGCGACAGTAAAAAATTATTTTTTGAATAATTTACTATAGAAAAGGCAATCCCTGGCGTAATTAAAATTTGCGACAGTTGAAAATTATTTTTTGAATAATTTACTATAGAAAAGGCAATCCTGGCTTAATTAAAATTTGCGACAGTATAAAATTATTTTTTGAATAATTTACTATAGAAAAGGCAATCCCTGGCGTAATTAAAATTTGCGACAGTTGAAAATTATTTTTGAATAATTTACTAAGAAAAGGCAATCCCTGGCGCAATTAAAATTTGCGACAGTAGAAAATTATTTTTTGAATAATTTACAATAGAAAAGGCAATCCCTGGCGCACTTAAAATTTGCGACAGTATAAAATTATTTTTTGAATAATTTTACTATAGAAAAGGCAATCCCTGGCGTAATTAAAATTTGCGACAGGTGAAAATTATTTTTTGAATAATTTACTATAGAAAAGGCAATCCCTGGCGCAATTACAATTTGCGACAGTAGAAAATTATTTTTTGAATAATTTACTATAGAAAAGGCAATCCCTGGCGTATTTAAAATTTGCGACAGTAGAAAATTATTTTTTGAATAATTTACTATAGAAAAGGCAATCCCTGGCGCAATTAAACTTGCGATAGTAAAAAATTATTTTTTGAATAATTTACTATAGAAAAGGCAATCCCTGGCGGATTTGAAATTTGCGACAGTAAAAAATTATTTTTTGAATAATTTACTATAGAAAAGGCAATCCCTGGCGTAATTAAAATTTGCGACAGTAAAAAATTATTTTTTGAATAATTTACTATAGAAAAGGCAATCCCTGGCGTAATTAAAATTTGCGACAGTTGAAAATTATTTTTTGAATAATTTACTATAGAAAAGGCAATCCCTGGCGTAATTAAAATTTGCGACAGTAGAAAATTATTTTTTGAATAATTTACTATAGAAAAGGCAATCCCTGGCGTAATTAAAATTTGCGACAGTAAAAAATTATTTTTTGAATAATTTACTATAGAAAAGTCAATCCCTGGCGTAATTAAAATTTGCGACAGTAGAAAATTATTTTTTTGCAAAATTTACTATAGAAAAGGCAATCCCTGGCGGATTTGAAATTTGCGACAGTAAAAAATTATTTTTTGAATAATTTACTATAGAAAAGGCAATCCCTGGCGGATTTGAAATTTGCGACAGTAAAAAATTATTTTTTGAATAATTTACTATAGAAAAGGCAATCCCTGGCGTAATTAAAATTAGCGACAGTAGAAAATTATTTTTTGAATAATTTACTATAGAAAAGGCAATCCCTGGCGGTAATTAAAATTTGCGACAGTATAAAATTATTTTTTGAATAATTTACTATAGAAAAGGCAATCCCTGGCGTATTTAAAATTTGCGACAGCATAAAATTATTTTTTGAATAATTTACTATAGAAAAGTCAATCCCTGGCGTAATTAAAATTTGCGACAGTAGAAAATTATTTTTTGAATAATTTACTATAGAAAAGGCAATCCCTGGCGTAATTAAAATTTGCGACAGTAAAAAATTATTTTTTGAATAATTTACTATAGAAAAGGCAATCCCTGGCGTAATTAAAATTTGCGACAGTAGAAAATTATTTTTTTGCAAAATTTACTATAGAAAAGGCAATCCCTGGCGGATTTGAAATTTGCGACAGTAAAAAATTATTTTTTGAATAATTTACTATAGAAAAGGCAATCCCTGGCGGATTTGAAATTTGCGACAGTAAAAAATTATTTTTTGAATAATTTACTATAGAAAAGGCAATCCCTCGCGTAATTAAAATTTGCGACAGTAAACAATTATTTTTTGAATAATTTACTATAGAAAAGGCAATCCCTGGCGCACTTAAAATTTGCGACAGTAAAAAATTAATATTTTGAAAAATTTACTGTAGAAAAGGCAATCCCTGGCGTATTTAAAATTTGCGACAGTATAAAATTATTTTTTGAATAATTTACTATAGAAAAGTCAATCCCTGGCGTAATTAAAATTTGCGACAGTAAAAAATTATTTTTTGAATAATTTACTATAGAAAAGGCAATCCCAGGCGCAATTAAAATTTGCGACAGTTGAAAATTATTTTTTGAATAATTTACTATAGAAAAGGCAATCCCTGGCGCAATTAAAATTTGCGACAGTAGAAAATTATTTTTTGAATAATTTACTATAGAAAAGGCAATCCCTGGCGTAGTTAAAATTTGCGATAGTAAAAAATTATTTTTTGAAAAATTTACTGTAGAAAAGGCAATCCCTGGCGCAATTAAAATTTGCGACAGTAAAAAATTATTTTTTGCATAATTTACTATAGAAAAGGCAATCCCTGGCGCACTTAAAATTTGCGACAGTAAAAAATTATTTTTTGAATAATTTACTATAGAAAAGGCAATCCCTGGCGTAATTAAAATTTGCGACAGTTGAAAATTATTTTTGAATAATTTACTATAGAAAAGGCGCAATTAAAATTTGCGACAGTTGAAAATTATTTTTTGAATAATTTACTATAGAAAAGGCAATCCCTGGCGGATTTGAAATTTGCGACATTTGAAAATTATTTTTTGAATAATTTACTATAGAAAAGGCAATACCTGGCGCAATTAAAACTTGCGATAGTAAAAAATTATTTTTTGAATAATTTACTATAGAAAAGGCAATCCCTGGAGGATTTGAAATTTGCGACAGTAAAAAATTATTTTTTGAATAATTTACTATAGAAAAGGCAATCCCTGGCGCAATTAAAACTTGCGACAGGTGAAAATTATTTTTTGAATAATTTACTATAGAAAAGGCAATCCCTGGCGTAATTAAAATTTGCGACAGTATAAAATTATTTTTTGAATAATTTACTATAGAAAAGGCAATCCCTGGCGTATTTAAAATTTGCGACAGTAAAAAATTAATATTTTGAAAAATTTACTGTAGAAAAGGCAATCCCTGTCGTATTTAAAATTTGCGACAGTATAAAATTATTTTTTGAATAATTTACGATAGAAAAGGCAATCCCTGGCGTAATTAAAATTTGCGACAGTAAAAAATTATTTTTTAAATAATTTACTATAGAAAAGGCAATCCCTGGCGCACTTAAAATTTGCGACAGTAAAAAATTATTTTTTGAATAATTTACTATAGAAAAGGCAATCCCTGGCGCACTTAAAATTTGCGACAGTAAAAAATTAATATTTTGGAAAATTTACTGTAGAAAAGGCAATCCTGGCGTATTTAAAATTTGCGACAGTATAAAATTATTTTTTGAATAATTTACTATAGAAAAGGCAATCCCTGGCGTAATTAAAATTTGCGACAATAAAAAATTATTTTTTGAATAATTTACTATAGAAAAGGGCAATCCCTGGCGTCATTAAAATTTGCGACAGTATAAAATTATTTTTTGAATAATTTACTATAGAAAAGGCAATCCCTGGCGGATTTGAAATTTGCGACAGTAAAAAATTTATTTTTTGCATAATTTACTATAGAAAAGGCAATCCCTGACGCACTTAAAATTTGCGACAGTAAAAAATTATTTTTGAATAATTTACTATAGAAAAGGCAATCCCTGGCGTATTTAAAATTTGCGACAGTAAAAAATTAATATTTTGAAAAATTTACTGTAGAAAAGGCAATCCCTGGCGTATTTAAAATTTGCGACAGTATAAAATTATTTTTTGAATAATTTACTATAGAAAAGGCAATCCCTGGCGTAATTAAAATTTGCGACAGTAAACAATTATTTTTTGAATAATTTACTATAGAAAAGGCAATCCCTGGCGCACTTAAAATTTGCGACAGTAAAAAATTAATATTTTGAAAAATTTACTGTAGAAAAGGCAATCCCTGGCGTATTTAAAATTTGCGACAGTATAAAATAATTTTTTGAATAATTTACTATAGAAAAGTCAATCCCTGGCGTAATTAAAATTTGCGACAGTAAAAAATTATTTTTTGAATAATTTACTATAGAAAAGGCAATCCCTGGCGTAATTAAAATTTGCGACAGTTGAAAATTATTTTTTGAATAATTTACTATAGAAAAGGCAATCCCTGGCGCAATTAAAATTTGCGACAGTAGAAAATTATTTTTTGAATAATTTACTATAGAAAAGGCAATCCCTGGCGTAGTTAAAATTTGCGATAGTAAAAAATTATTTTTTGAAAAATTTACTGTAGAAAAGGCAATCCCTGGCGCAATTAAAATTTGCGACAGTAAAAAATTATTTTTTGCATAATTTACTATAGAAAAGGCAATCCCTGGCGCACTTAAAATTTGCGACAGTAAAAAATTATTTTTTGAATAATTTACTATAGAAAAGGCAATCCCTGGCGTAATTAAAATTTGCGACAGTTGAAAATTATTTTTGAATAATTTACTATAGAAAAGGCGCAATTAAAATTTGCGACAGTTGAAAATTATTTTTTGAATAATTTACTATAGAAAAGGCAATCCCTGGCGGATTTGAAATTTGCGACAGTTGAAAATTATTTTTTGAATAATTTACTATAGAAAAGGCAATACCTGGCGCAATTAAAACTTGCGATAGTAAAAAATTATTTTTTGAATAATTTACTATAGAAAAGGCAATCCCTGGAGGATTTGAAATTTGCGACAGTAAAAAATTATTTTTTGAATAATTTACTATAGAAAAGGCAATCCCTGGCGTAATTAAAATTTGCGACAGTTGAAAATTATTTTTTGAATAATTTACTATAGAAAAGGCAATCCCTGGCGTAATTAAAATTTTCGACAGTATAAAATTATTTTTTGAATAATTTACTATAGAAAAGGCAATCCCTGGCGTATTTAAAATTTGCGACAGTATAAAATTATTTTTTGAATGATTTACTGTAGAAAAGGCAATCCCTGGCGTAATTAAAATTTGCGACAGTAAAAAATTATTTTTGGAATAATTTACTATAGAAAAGGCAATCCCTGTCGCACTTAAAATTTGCGACAGTAAAAAATTATTTTTTGAATAATTTACTATAGAAAAGGCAATCCCTGGCGTAATTAAAATTTGCGACAGTATAAAATTATTTTTTGAATAATTTACTATAGAAAAGGCAATCCCTGGCGGATTTGAAATTTGCGACAGTAAAAAATTATTTTTTGAATAATTTACTATAGAAAAGGCAATCCCTGGCGTAATTAAAATTTGCCACAGTTGAAAATTATTTTTTGCAAAATTTACTGTAGAAAAGGCAATCCCTGGGGGATTTGAAATTTGCGACAGTAAAAAATTATTTTTTGATTAATTTACTATAGAAAAGGCAATCCCTGGCGTAATTAAAACTTGCGACAGTAAAAAATTAATATTTTGAAAAATTTACTGTAGAAAAGGCAATCCCTGTCGCAATTAAAATTTGCGACAGTAAAAAATTATTTTTGAAAAATTTACTATAGAAAAGGCAATCCCTGGCGCAATTACAATTTGCGACAGTAAAAAATTATTTTTTGAATAATTTACTATAGAAAAGGCAATCCCTGGCGTAATTAAAATTTGCGACAGTTGAAAATTATTTTTTGAATAATTTACTATAGAAAAGGCAATCCCTGGGGTATTTAAAATTTGCGACAGTATAAAATTATTTTTTGAATGATTTACTGTAGAAAAGGCAATCCCTGGCGTAATTAAAATTTGCGACAGTAAAAAATTATTTTTGGAATAATTTACTATAGAAAAGGCAATCCCTGTCGCACTTAAAATTTGCGACAGTAAAAAATTATTTTTTGAATAATTTACTATAGAAAAGGCAATCCCTGGCGGATTTGAAATTTGCGACAGTAAAAAATTATTTTTGAATAATTTACTATAGAAAAGGCCATCCTTGGCGTAATTAAAATTTGCGACAGTTGAAAATTATTTTTTGAATAATTTACTATAGAAAAGGCAATCCCTGGCGTATTTAAAATTTGCGACAGTATAAAATTATTTTTTGAATGATTTACTGTAGAAAAGGCAATCCCTGGCGTAATTAAAATTTGCGACAGTAAAAAATTATTTTTGGAATAATTTACTATAGAAAAGGCAATCCCTGTCGCACTTAAAATTTGCGACAGTAAAAAATTATTTTTTGAATAATTTACTATAGAAAAGGCAATCCCTGGCGTAATTAAAATTTGCGACAGTATAAAATTATTTTTTGAATAATTTACTATAGAAAAGGCAATCCCTGGTGGATTTGAAATTTGCGACAGTAAAAAATTATTTTTTGAATAATTTACTATAGAAAAGGCAATCCCTGGCGTAATTAAAATTTGCCACAGTTGAAAATTATTTTTTGCAAAATTTACTGTAGAAAAGGCAATCCCTGGGGGATTTGAAATTTGCGACAGTAAAAAATTATTTTTTGATTAATTTACTATAGAAAAGGCAATCCCTGGCGTAATTAAAACTTGCGACAGTAAAAAATTAATATTTTGAAAAATTTACTGTAGAAAAGGCAATCCCTGGCGCAATTAAAATTTGCGACAGTAAAAAATTATTTTTTGAAAAATTTACTATAGAAAAGGCAATCCCTGGCGCAATTACAATTTGCGACAGTAAAAAATTATTTTTTGAATAATTTACTATAGAAAAGGCCATCCCTGGCGTAATTAAAATTTGCGACAGTTGAAAATTATTTTTTGAATAATTTACTATAGAAAAGGCAATCCCTGGCTTAATTAAAATTTGCGACAGTATAAAATTATTTTTTGAATAATTTACTATAGAAAAGGCAATCCCTGGCGTAATTAAAATTTGCGACAGTTGAAAATTATTTTTTGAATAATTTACTATAGAAAAGGCAATCCCTGGCGCAATTAAAATTTGCGACAGTAGAAAATTATTTTTTGAATAATTTACAATAGAAAAGGCAATCCCTGGCGCACTTAAAATTTGCGACAGTATAAAATTATTTTTTGAATAATTTACTATAGAAAAGGCAATCCCTGGCGTAATTAAAATTTGCGACAGGTGAAAATTATTTTTTGAATAATTTACTATAGAAAAGGCAATCCCTGGCGCAATTACAATTTGCGACAGTAGAAAATTATTTTTTGAATAATTTACTATAGAAAAGGCAATCCCTGGCGTATTTAAAATTTGCGACAGTAGAAAATTATTTTTTGAATAATTTACTATAGAAAAGGCAATCCCTGGCGCAATTAAAACTTGCGATAGTAAAAAATTATTTTTTGAATAATTTACTATAGAAAAGGCAATCCCTGGCGGATTTGAAATTTGCGACAGTAAAAAATTATTTTTTGAATAATTTACTATAGAAAAGGCAATCCCTGGCGTAATTAAAATTTGCGACAGTTGAAAATTATTTTTTGAATAATTTACTATAGAAAAGGCAATCCCTGGCGTAATTAAAATTTGCGACAGTAGAAAATTATTTTTTGAATAATTTACTATAGAAAAGGCAATCCCTGGCGTAATTAAAATTTGCGACAGTAAAAAATGATTTTTTGAATAATTTACTATAGAAAAGGCAATCCCTGGCGTAATTAAAATTTGCGACAGTAGAAAATTATTTTTTTGCAAAATTTACTATAGAAAAGGCAATCCCTGGCGGATTTGAAATTTGCGACAGTAAAATTATTTTTTGAATAATTTACTGTAGAAAAGGCAATCCCTGGCGGATTTGAAATTTGCGACAGTAAAAAATTATTTTTTGAATAATTTACTATAGAAAAGGCAATCCCTGGCGTAATTAAAATTAGCGACAGTAGAAAATTATTTTTTGAATAATTTACTATAGAAAAGGCAATCCCTGGCGTAATTAAAATTTGCGACAGTATAAAATTATTTTTTGAATAATTTACTATAGAAAAGGCAATCCCTGGCGTATTTAAAATTTGCGACAGCATAAAATTATTTTTTGAATAATTTACTATAGAAAAGTCAATCCCTGGCGTAATTAAAATTTGCGACAGTAGAAAATTATTTTTTGAATAATTTACTATAGAAAAGGCAATCCCTGGCGTAATTAAAATTTGCGACAGTAAAAAATTATTTTTTGAATAATTTACTATAGAAAAGGCAATCCCTGGCGTAATTAAAATTTGCGACAGTAGAAAATTATTTTTTTGCAAAATTTACTATAGAAAAGGCAATCCCTGGCGGATTTGAAATTTGCGACAGTAAAAAATTATTTTTTGAATAATTTACTATAGAAAAGGCAATCCCTGGCGGATTTGAAATTTGCGACAGTAAAAAATTATTTTTTGAATAATTTACTATAGAAAAGGCAATCCCTCGCGTAATTAAAATTTGCGACAGTAAACAATTATTTTTTGAATAATTTACTATAGAAAAGGCAATCCCTGGCGCACTTAAAATTTGCGACAGTAAAAAATTAATATTTTGAAAAATTTACTGTAGAAAAGGCAATCCCTGGCGTATTTAAAATTTGCGACAGTATAAAATTATTTTTTGAATAATTTACTATAGAAAAGTCAATCCCTGGCGTAATTAAAATTTGCGACAGTAAAAAATTATTTTTTGAATAATTTACTATAGAAAAGGCAATCCCAGGCGCAATTAAAATTTGCGACAGTTGAAAATTATTTTTTGAATAATTTACTATAGAAAAGGCAATCCCTGGCGCAATTAAAATTTGCGACAGTAGAAAATTATTTTTTGAATAATTTACTATAGAAAAGGCAATCCCTGGCGTAGTTAAAATTTGCGATAGTAAAAAATTATTTTTTGAAAAATTTACAGTAGAAAAGGCAATCCCTGGCGCAATTAAAATTTGCGACAGTAAAAAATTATTTTTTGCATAATTTACTATAGAAAAGGCAATCCCTGGCGCACTTAAAATTTGCGACAGTAAAAAATTATTTTTTGAATAATTTACTATAGAAAAGGCAATCCCTGGCGTAATTAAAATTTGCGACAGTTGAAAATTATTTTTTGAATAATTTACTATAGAAAAGGCGCAATTAAAATTTGCGACAGTTGAAAATTATTTTTTGAATAATTTACTATAGAAAAGGCAATCCCTGGCGGATTTGAAATTTGCGACAGTTGAAAATTATTTTTTGAATAATTTACTATAGAAAAGGCAATACCTGGCGCAATTAAAACTTGCGATAGTAAAAAATTATTTTTTGAATAATTTACTATAGAAAAGGCAATCCCTGGAGGATTTGAAATTTGCGACAGTAAAAAATTATTTTTTGAATAATTTACTATAGAAAAGGCAATCCCTGGCGTAATTAAAATTTGCGACAGTTGAAAATTATTTTTTGAATAATTTACTATAGAAAAGGCAATCCCTGGCGTAATTAAAATTTTCGACAGTATAAAATTATTTTTTGAATAATTTACTATAGAAAAGGCAATCCCTGGCGTATTTAAAATTTGCGACAGTAAAAAATTAATATTTTGAAAAATTTACTGCAGAAAAGGCAATCCCTGGCGCAATTAAAACTTGCGATAGTAAAAAATTATTTTTTGAATAATTTACTATAGAAAAGGCAATCCCTGGCGGATTTGAAATTTGCGACAGTAAAAAATTATTTTTTGAATAATTTACTATAGAAAAGGCCATCCTTGGCGTAATTAAAATTTGCGACAGTTGAAAATTATTTTTTGAATAATTTACTATAGAAAAGGCAATCCCTGGCGTATTTAAAATTTGCGACAGTATAAAATTATTTTTTGAATGATTTACTGTAGAAAAGGCAATCCCTGGCGTAATTAAAATTTGCGACAGTAAAAAATTATTTTTGGAATAATTTACTATAGAAAAGGCAATCCCTGTCGCACTTAAAATTTGCGACAGTAAAAAATTATTTTTTGAATAATTTACTATAGAAAAGGCAATCCCTGGCGTAATTAAAATTTGCGACAGTATAAAATTATTATTTGAATAATTTACTATAGAAAAGGCAATCCCTGGCGGATTTGAAATTTGCGACAGTAAAAAATTATTTTTTGAATAATTTACTATAGAAAAGGCAATCCCTGGCGTAATTAAAATTTGCCACAGTTGAAAATTATTTTTTGCAAAATTTACTGTAGAAAAGGCAATCCCTGGGTGATTTGAAATTTGCGACAGTAAAAAATTATTTTTTGATTAATTTACTTTAGAAAAGGCAATCCCTGGCGTAATTAAAACTTGCGACAGTAAAAAATTAATATTTTGAAAAATTTACTGTAGAAAAGGCAATCCCTGGCGCAATTAAAATTTGCGACAGTAAAAAATTATTTTTTGAAAAATTTACTATAGAAAAGGCAATCCCTGGCGCAATTACAATTTGCGACAGTAAAAAATTATTTTTTGAATAATTTACTATAGAAAAGGCAATCCCTGGCGTAATTAAAATTTGCGACAGTTGAAAATTATTTTTTGAATAATTTACTATAGAAAAGGCAATCCCTGGCTTAATTAAAATTTGCGACAGTATAAAATTATTTTTTGAATAATTTACTATAGAAAAGGCAATCCCTGGCGTAATTAAAATTTGCGACAGTTGAAAATTATTTTTTGAATAATTTACTATAGAAAAGGCAATCCCTGGCGCAATTAAAATTTGCGACAGTAGAAAATTATTTTTTGAATAATTTACAATAGAAAAGGCAATCCCTGGCGCACTTAAAATTTGCGACAGTATAAAATTATTTTTTGAATAATTTACTATAGAAAAGGCAATCCCTGGCGTAATTAAAATTTGCGACAGTTGAAAATTATTTTTTGAATAATTTACTATAGAAAAGGCAATCCCTGGCGCAATTACAATTTGCGACAGTAGAAAATTATTTTTTGAATAATTTACTATAGAAAAGGCAATCCCTGGCGTATTTAAAATTTGCGACAGTAGAAAATTATTTTTTGAATAATTTACTATAGAAAAGGCAATCCCTGGCGCAATTAAAACTTGCGATAGTAAAAAATTATTTTTTGAATAATTTACTATAGAAAAGGCAATCCCTGGCGGATTTGAAATTTGCGACAGTAAAAAATTATTTTTTGAATAATTTACTATAGAAAAGGCAATCCCTGGCGTAATTAAAATTTGCGACAGTAAAAAATTATTTTTTGAATAATTTACTATAGAAAAGGCAATCCCTGGCGTAATTAAAATTTGCGACAGTTGAAAATTATTTTTTGAATAATTTACTATAGAAAAGGCAATCCCTGGCGTAATTAAAATTTGCGACAGTAGAAAATTATTTTTTGAATAATTTACTACAGAAAAGGCAATCCCTGGCGTAATTAAAATTTGCGACAGTAAAAAATTATTTTTTTGAATAATTTACTATAGAAAAGGCAATCCCTGGCGTAATTAAAATTTGCGACAGTAGAAAATTATTTTTTTGCAAAATTTACTATAGAAAAGGCAATCCCTGGCGGATTTGAAATTTGCGACAGTAAAAAATTATTTTTTGAATAATTTACTATAGAAAAGGCAATCCCTGGCGGATTTGAAATTTGCGACAGTAAAAAATTATTTTTTGAATAATTTACTATAGAAAAGGCAATCCCTGGCGTAATTAAAATTAGCGACAGTAGAAAATTATTTTTTGAATAATTTACTATAGAAAAGGCAATCCCTGGCGTAATTAAAATTTGCGACAGTATAAAATTATTTTTTGAATAATTTACTATAGAAAAGGCAATCCCTGGCGTATTTAAAATTTGCGACAGTATAAAATTATTTTTTGAATAATTTACAATAGAAAAGGCAATCCCCGGCGTAATTAAAATTTGCGACAGTAGAAAATTATTTTTTGAATAATTTACTATAGATAAGGCAATCCCTGGCGCAATTACAATTTGCGACAGTAGAAAATTATTTTTTGAATAATTTACTATAGAAAAGGCAATCCCTGGCGTAATTAAAATTTGCGATAGTAGAAAATTATTTTTTGAATAATTTACTATAGAAAAGAAAATCCCTGGCGTATTTAAAATTTGCGAGAGTAAAAAATTATTTTTTGAATAATTTACTATAGAAAAGGCAATCCCTGGCGTAATTAAAATTTGCGACAGTTTAAAATTATTTTTTGAATAATTTACTATAGAAAAGGCAATCCTTGGCGTAATTAAAATTTGCGACAGTAGAAAATTATTTTTTGAATAATTTACTATAGAAAAGGCAATCCCTGGCGTAATTAAAATTTGCGACAGTTGAAAATTATTTTTTGAATAATTTACTATAGAAAAGGCAATCCCTGGCGTAATTAAAATATGCGACAGTAGAAAATTATTTTTTGAATAATTTACTATAGAAAAGGCAATCCCTGGCGTAATTAAAATTTGCGACAGTTGAAAATTATTTTTTGAATAATTTACTATAGAAAAGGCAATCCCTGGCGCACTTAAAATTTGCGACAGTAAAAAATTATTTTTTGAATAATTTACTATAGAAAAGGCAATCCCTGGCGTATTTAAAATTTGCGACAGCAGAAAATTATTTTTTGAATAATTTACTATAGAAACGGCAATCCCTGGCGTAATTAAAATTTGCGACAGTATAAAATTATTTTTTGAATAATTTTTTATAGAAAAGGCAATCCCTGGCGTATTTAAAATTTGCGACAGTAAAAAATTATTTTTTGAATAATTTACTATAGAAAAGGCAATCCCTGGCGCACTTAAAATTTGCGACAGTAAAAAATTATTTTTTGAATAATTTACTATAGAAAAGGCAATCCCTGGCGTATTTAAAATTTGCGACAGTATAAAATTATTTTTTGAATAATTTACTATAGAAAAGGCAATCCCTGGCGTAATTAAAATTTGCGACAGTATAAAATTATTTTTTGAATAATTTACTATAGAAAAGGCAATCCCTGGCGTATTTAAAATTTGCGACAGTAAAAAATTATTTTTTGAATAATTTACTATAGAAAAGGCAATCCCTGGCGTAATTAAAATTTGCGACAGTATAAAGTTATTTTTTGAATAATTTACTATAGAAAAGGCAATCCCTGGCGTATTTAAAATTTGCGACAGTATAAAATAATTTTTTGAATAATTTACTATAGAAAAGGCAATCCCTGGCGTAATTAAAATTTGCGACAGTAGTAAATTATTTTTTGAATAATTTACTATAGAAAAGGCAATCCCTGGCGCAATTACAATTTGCAACAGTAGAAAATTATTTTTTGAATAATTTACTATAGAAAAGGCAATCCCTGGCGTAATTAAAATTTGCGACAGTAGAAAATTATTTTTTGAATAATTTACTATAGAAAAGGCAATCCCTGGCGTATTTAAAATTTGCGACAGTAAAAAATTATTTTTTGAATAATTTACTATAGAAAAGGCAATCCCTGGCGTAATTAAAATTTGCGACAGTTTAAAATTATTTTTTGAATAATTTACTATAGAAAAGGCAATCCCTGGCGTAATTAAAATTTGCGACAGTAGAAAATTATTTTTTGAATAATTTACTATAGAAAAGGCAATCCCTGGCGTAACTAAAATTTGCGACAGTTGAAAATTATTTTTTGAATAATTTACTATAGAAAAGGCAATCCCTCGCGCACTTAAAATTTGCGACAGTAAAAAATTATTTTTTGAATAATTTACTATAGAAAAGGCAATCCCTGGCGTATTTAAAATTTGCGACAGTAGAAAATTATTTTTTGAATAATTTACTATAGAAAAGGCAATGCTTGGGGTAATTAAAATTTGCGACAGTATAAAATTATTTTTTGAATAATTTACTATAGAAAAGGCAATCCCTGGCGTATTTAAAATTTGCGACAGTAAAAAATTATTTTTTTGAATAATTTACTATAGAAAAGGCAATCCCTGGCGTAATTAAAATTTGCGACAGTAAAAAATTATTTTTTGAATAATTTACTATAGAAAAGGCAATCCCTGGCGCACTTAAAATTTGCGACAGTAAAAAATTATTTTTTGAATAATTTACTATAGAAAAGGCAATCCCTGGCGTATTTAAAATTTGCGACAGTATAAAATTATTTTTTCAATAATTTACTATAGAAAAGGCAATCCCTGGCGTATTTAAAATTTGCGACAGTAGAAAATTATTTTTTGAATAATTTACTATAGAAAAGGCAATCCCTGGCGTATTTAAAATTTGCGACATTAAAAAATTATTTTTTGAATAATTTACTATAGGAAAGGCAATCCCTGGCGTAATTAAAATTTGCGACAGATGAAAATTATTTTTTGAATAATTTACTATAGAAAAGGCAATCCCTGGCGTAATTAAAATTTGCGACAGTAGAAAATTATTTTTTGAATAATTTACTATAGAAAAGGCAATCCCTGGCGTAATTAAAATTTGCGACAGTTGAAAATTATTTTTTGAATAATTTACTATAGAAAAGGCAATCCCTGGCGTAATCAAAATTTTCGACAGTAGAAAATTATTTTTTGAATAATTTACTATAGAAAAGGCAATCCCTGGCGTAATTAAAATTTGCGACAGTTGAAAATTATTTTTTGAATAATTTACTATAGAAAAGGCAATCCCTGGCGCACTTAAAATTTGCGACAGTAAAAAATTATTTTTTGAATAATTTACTATAGAAAAGGCAATCCCTGGCGTATTTAAAATTTGCGACAGTATAAAATTATTTTTTAATAATTTACTATAGAAAAGGCAATCCCTGGCGTAATTAAAATTTGCGACAGTATAAAATTATTTTTTGAATAATTTACTATAGAAAAGGCAATCCCTGGCGTATTTAAAATTTGCGACAGTAAAAAATTATTTTTTGAATAATTTACAATAGAAAAGGCAATCCCTGGCGTAATTAAAATTTGCGACAGTAAAAAATTATTTTTTGAATAAATTACTATAGAAAAGGCAATCCCTGGCGCACTTAAAATTTGCGACAGTAAAAAATTATTTTTTGAATAATTTACTATAGAAAAGGCAATCCCTGGCGTATTTAAAATTTGCGACAGTATAAAATTATTTTTTGAATAATTTACTATAGAAAAGGCAATCCCTGGCATAATTAAAATTTGCGACACTAGAAAATTATTTTTTGAATAATTTACTATAGAAAAGGCAATCCCTGGCGCACTTAAAATTTGCGACAGTAAAAAATTATTTTTTGAATAATTTACTATAGAAAAGGCAATCCCTGGCGCAATTAAAACTTGCGATAGTTAAAAATTATTTTTTGAATAATTTACTATAGAAAAGGCAATCCCTGGCGGATTTGAAATTTGCGACAGTAAAAAATTATTTTTTGAATAATTTACTATAGAAAAGGCAATCCCTGGCGCAATTAAATTTTGCGACAGTTGAAAATTATTTTTTGAATAATTTACTATAGAAAAGGCAATCCCTGGCGTAATTAAAATTTGCGGCAGTAGAAAATTATTTTTTGAATAATTTACTATAGAAAAGGCAATCCCTGGCGTATTTAAAATTTGCGACAGTAGAAAATTATTTTTTGAATAATTTACTATAGAAAAGGCAATCCCTGGCGTAATTAAAATTTGCGACAGTATAAAATTATTTTTTGAATAATTTACTATAGAAAAGGCAATCCCTGGCGTAATTAAAATTTGCGACAGTTGAAAATTATTTTTTGAATAATTTACTATAGAAAAGGCAATCCCTGGCGTAATTAAAATTTGCGACAGTAAAAAATAATTTTTTGAATAATTTACTATAGAAAAGGCAATCCCTGGCGGATTTGAAATTTGCGACAGTAAAAAATTATTTTTTTGCAAAATTTACTATAGAAAAGGCAATCCCTGGCGTAATTAAAATTTGCGACGGTATTAAATTATTTTTTGAATAATTTACTGTAGAAAAGGTAATCCTTGGCGCAATTAAAATTTGCGACAGTTGAAAATTATTTTTTGAATCATTTACTATAGAAAAGGCAATCCCTGGCTTAATTAAAATTTGCGACAGTAGAAAATTATTTTTTGAATAATTTACTATAGAAAAGGCAATCCCTGTCGTAATTAAAATTTGCGACAGTATAAAATTATTTTTTGAATAATTTACTATAGAAAAGGCAATCCCTGGCGTAATTAAAATTTGCGACAGTTGAAAATTATTTTTTGAATAATTTACTATAGAAAAGGCAATCCCTGGCGTAATTAAAATTTGCGACAGTAAAAAATTATTTTTTGCAAAATTTACTATAGAAAAGGCAATCCCTGGCGGATTTGAAATTTGCGACAGTAAAAAATTATTTTTTGAATAATTTACTATAGAAAAGGCAAACCCTGGCGTAATTAAAATTTGCGACAATAGAAAATTATTTTTTGAATAATTTACTATAGAAAAGGCAATCCCTGGCGTAATTAAAATTTGCGACAGTTGAAAATTATTTTTTGAATAATTTACTATAGAAAAGGCAATCCCTGGCGTAATTAAAATTTGCGACAGTATAAAATTATTTTTTGAATAATTTACTATAGAAAAGGCAATCCCTCGCGTAACTAAAATTTGCGACAGATGAAAATTATTTTTTGAATAATTTACTATAGAAAAGGCAATCCCTGGCGTAATTAAAATTTGCGACAGTAAAAAATTATTTTTTGAATAATTTACTATAGAAAAGGCAATCCCGGCGGATTTGAAATTTGCGACAGTAAAAAATTATTTTTTTGCAAAATTTACTATAGAAAAGGCAATCCCTGGCGTATTTAAAATTTGCGACAGTAAAAAATTAATTTGTGAGAAATTTACTATAGAAAAGGCAATCCCTGGGATATTTAAAATTTGCGACAATAAAAAATTATTTTTTTGCCAAATTTACTATAGAAAAGGCAATCCCTGGCGTAATTAAAATTTGCGACAGTTAAAAAATATTTTTTGAATAATTTACTATAGAAAAGGCAATCCCTGGCGCAATTAAAATTTGCGACAGTAGAAAATTATTTTTTGGAAAATTTACTATAGAAAAGGCAATCCCTGGCGTAATTAAAATTTGCGACAGTTAAAAAATATTTTTTGAATAATTTACTATAGAAAAGGCAATCCCTGGCGCAATTAAAATTTGCGACAGTAGAAAATTATTTTTTGAAAAATTTACTATAGAAAAGGCAATCCCTGGCGTGATTAAAATTTGCGACAGTAGAAAATTATTTTTTGAATAATTTACTATAGAAAAGGCAATCCCTGGCGTATTTAAAATTTGCGACAGTAAAAAATTATTTTTTGAATAATTTACTATAGAAAAGGCAATCCCTGGCGCAATTAAAATATGCGACAGTTGAAAATTATTTTTTGAATAATTTACTATAGAAAAGGCAATCCCTGGCGTAATTAAAATTTGCGACAGTAAAAAATTAATTTGTGAGAAATTTACTATAGAAAAGGTAATCCCTGGGATATTTAAAATTTGCGACAGTAAAACATTATTTTTTGAATAATTTACTATAGAAAAGGCAATCCTTGGCGCAATTAAAATTTGCGACAGTAGAAAATTATTTTTTGAATAATTTACTATAGAAAAGGCAATCCCTGGCGCACTTAAAATTTGCGACAGTATAAAATTATTTTTTGAATAATTTACTATAGAAAAGGCAATCCCTGGCGTAATTAAAATTTGCGACAGTAGAAAATTATTTTTTGAATAATTTACTATAGAAAAGCCAATCCCTGGCGTATTTAAAATTTGCGACAGTAGAAAATTATTTTTTGAATAATTTACTGTAGAAAAGGCAATCCCTGGCGCAATTAAAATTTGCGACAGTAAAAAATTATGTTTTGCAAAATTTACTGTAGAAAAGGCAATCCCCTGGCGGATTTGAAATTTTGCGACAGTAAAAAATTATTTTTTGAATAATTTACTATAGAAAAGGCAATCCCTGGCGTATTTAAAATTTGCGACAGTAAAAAATTAATTTGGAGAAATTTACTATAGAAAAGGCAATCCCTGGGATATTTAAAATTTGCGACAGTAAAAAACTATTTTTTGAATAATTTACTATAGAAAAGGCAATCCCTTGCGTATTTAAAATTTGCGACAGTAAAAAATTAATTTGTGCGAAATTTACTATAGAAAAGGCAATTCCTGGGATATTTAAAATTTGCGACAGTAAAAAATTATTTTTTTGCAAAATTTACTATAGAAAAGGCAATCCCTGGCGTATTTAAAATTTGCGACAGTAAAAAATTATTTTTTGAATAATTTACTATAGAAAAGGCAATCCCTGGCGTAATTAAAATTTGCGACAGTATAAAATTATTTTTTGAATAATTTACTATTGAAAAGGCAATCCCTGGCGTAATTAAAATTTGCGACAGTAGAAAATTATTTTTTGAATAATTTACTATAGAAAAGGCAATCCCTGGCGTAATTAAAATTTGCGACAGTAGAAAATTAATATTTTGAAAAATTTACTGTAGAAAAGGCAATCCCTGGCGCAGTTAAAACTTGCGATAGTAAAAAATTATTTTTTGAATAATTTACTATAGAAAAGGCAATCCCTGGCGCAATTAAAATTTGCGACAGTAGAAAATTATTTTTTGAATAATTTACTATAGAAAAGGCAATCCCTGGCGGATTTGAAATTTGCGACAGTAAAAAATTATTTTTTGAATAATTTACTATAGAAAAGGCAATCCCTGGCGTAATTAAAATTTGCGACAGTAGAAAATTATTTTTTGAATAATTTACTATAGAAAAGGCAATCCCTGGCGGATTTGAAATTTGCGACAGTAAAAAATTATTTTTTGAATAATTTACTATAGAAAAGGCAATCCCTGGCGTAATTAAAATTTGCGACAGTTGAAAATTATTTTTTGAATAATTTACTATAGAAAAGGCAATCCCTGGCGTAATTAAAATTTGCGACAGTTGAAAATTATTTTTTGAATAATTTACTATAGAAAAGGCAATCCCTGGCGGATTTGAAATTTGCGACAGTAAAAAATTATTTTTTGAATAATTTACTATAGAAAAGGCAATCCCTGGCGTATTTAAAATTTGCGACAGTAAAAAATTAATATTTTGTAAAATTTACTGTAGAAAAGGCAATCCCTGGCGCAATTAAAATTTGCGACAGTAAAAAATTATTTTTTGAAAAATTTACTATAGAAAAGGCAATCCCTGGCGTAATTAAAATTTGCGACAGTAGAAAATTATTTTTTGAATAATTTACTATAGAAAAGGCAATACCTGGCGTAATTAAAATTTGCGACAGTTGAAAATTATTTTTTGAATAATTTACTTTAGAAAAGGCAATCCCTGGCGCAATTAAAATTTGCGACAGTAGAAAATTATTTTTTGAATAATTTACTATAGAAAAGGCAATCCCTGCCGCAATTAAAATTTGCGACAGTAAAAAATTATTTTTTGAATAATTTAATGTAGAAAAGGCAATCCCTTGCGCAATTAAAATTTGCGACAGTAAAAAATTATTTTTTGCAAAATTTACTGTAGAAAAGGCAATCCCTGGCGGATTTGAAATTTGCGACAGTAAAAAATTATTTTTTGAATAATTTACTATAGAAAAGGCAATCTCTGGCGTAATTAAAACTTGCGACAGTAAAAAATTAATATTTTGAAAAATTTACTGTAGAAAAGGCAATCCCTGGCGCAATTAAAATTTGCGACAGTAGAAAATTATTTTTTGAATAATTTACTATAGAAAAGGCAATCCCTGGCGTAATTAAAATTTGCGACAGTAGAAAATTATTTTTTGAATAATTTACTATAGAAAAGGCAATCCCTGGCGGATTTGAAATTTGCGACAGTAAAAAATCATTTTTTGAATAATTTACTATAGAAAAGGCAATCCCTGGCGTAATTAAAATTTGCGACAGTTGAAAATTAATTTTTGAATAATTTACTATAGAAAAAATAATTTTTTACTGTCGCAAATTTTAAATATCCCAGGGATTGCCTTTTCTATAGTAAATTTCTCACAAATTAATTTTTTACTGTCGCAAAATTTAGTATAGAAAAGGCAATCCCTGGCGTAATTAAAATTTGCGACAGTATAAAATTTTTTTTTGAATAATTTACTATAGAAAAGGCAATCCCTGGGATATTTAAAATTTGCGACAGTAAAAAATTATTTTTTTGCAAAATTTACTATAGAAAAGGCAATCCCTGGCGTATTTAAAATTTGCGACAGTAAAAAATTAATTTGTGAGAAATTTACTATAGAAAAGGCAATCCCGGATTTGAAATTTGCGACAGTAAAAAATTAATTTGTGAGAAATTTACTATAGAAAAGGCAATCCCTGGGATATTTAAAATTTGCGACAGTAAAAAATTATTTTTTTGCAAAATTTACTACAGAAAAGGCAATCCCTGGCGTATTTAAAATTTGCGACAGTAAAAAATTATTTTTTGAATAATTTACTATAGGAAAGGCAATCCCTGGCGCAATTAAAATTTGCGACAGTTGAAAATTATTTTTTGAATAATTTACTATAGAAAAGGCAATCCCTGGCGTAATTAAAATTTGCGACAGTAAAAAATTATTTTTTGAATAATTTACTATAGAAAAGGCAATCCCTGGGATATTTAAAATTTGCGACACTATAGAAAAGGCAATCCCTGGCGGATTTGAAATTTGCGACAGTAAAAAATTATTTTTTTGCAGAATTTACTATAGAAAAGGCAATCCCTGGCGGATTTGAAATTTGCGACAGTAAAAAATTATATTTTGAATAATTTACTATAGAAAAGGCAATCCCTGGCGTAATTAAAATTTGCGACAGTATAAAATTATTTTTTGAATAATTTACTATAGAAAAGGCAATCCCTGGCGTAATAAAAATTTGCGACAGTAGAAAATTAATATTTTGAAAAATTTACTGTAGAAAAGGCAATCCCTGGCGCAGTTAAAACTTGCGATAGTAAAAAATTATTTTTTGAATAATTTACTATAGAAAAGGCAATCCCTGGCGCAATTAAAATTTGCGACAGTAGAAAATTATTTTTTGAATAATTTACTATAGAAAAGGCAATCCCTGGCGGATTTGAAATTTGCGACAGTAAAAAATTATTTTTTGAATAATTTACTATAGAAAAGGCAATCCCTGGCGTAATTAAAATTTGCGACAGTAGAAAATTATTTTTTGAATAATTTACTATAGAAAAGGCAATCCCTGGCGGATTTGAAATTTGCGACAGTAAAAAATTATTTTTTGAATAATTTACTATAGAAAAGGCAATCCCTGGCGTAATTAAAATTTGCGACAGTTGAAAATTATTTTTTGAATAATTTACTATAGAAAAGGCAATCCCTGGCGTAATTAAAATTTGCGATAGTTGAAAATTATTTTTTGAATAATTTACTATAGAAAAGGCAATCCCTGGCGGATTTGAAATTTGCGACAGAAAAAATTATTTTTTGAATAATTTACTATAGAAAAGGCAATCCCTGGCGTATTTAAAATTTGCGACAGTAAAAAATTAATATTTTGTAAAATTTACTGTAGAAAAGGCAATCCCTGGCGCAATTAAAATTTGCGACAGTAAAAAATTATTTTTTGAAAAATTTACTATAGAAAAGGCAATCCCTGGCGTAATTAAATTTGCGACAGTAGAAAATTATTTTTTGAATAATTTACTATAGAAAAGGCAATACCTGGCGTAATTAAAATTTGCGACAGTTGAAAATTATTTTTTGAATAATTTACTTTAGAAAAGGCAATCCCTGGCGCAATTAAAATTTGCGACAGTAGAAAATTATTTTTTGAATAATTTACTATAGAAAAAACAATCCCTGCCGCAATTAAAATTTGCGACAGTAAAAAATTATTTTTTGAATAATTTAATGTAGAAAAGGCAATCCCTTGCGCAATTAAAATTTGCGACAGTAAAAAATTATTTTTTGCAAAATTTACTGTAGAAAAGGCAATCCCTGGCGGATTTGAAATTTGCGACAGTAAAAAATTATTTTTTGAATAATTTACTATAGAAAAGGCAATCTCTGGCGTAATTAAAACTTGCGACAGTAAAAAATTAATATTTTGAAAAATTTACTGTAGAAAAGGCAATCCCTGGCGCAATTAAAATTTGCGACAGTAGAAAATTATTTTTTGAATAATTTACTATAGAAAAGGCAATCCCTGGCGTAATTAAAATTTGCGACAGTAGAAAATAATTTTTTGAATAATTTACTATAGAAAAGGCAATCCCTGGCGGATTTGAAATTTGCGACAGTAAAAATTATTTTTTGAATAATATACTACAGAAAAGGCAATCCCTGGCGCAATTAAAATTTGCGACAGTTGAAAATTATTTTTTGAATAATTTACTATAGAAAAGGCAATCCCTGGCGGATTTGAAATTTGCGGCAGTTGAAAATTATTTTTTTAATAATTTACTATAGAAAAGGCAATCCCTGGCGTAATTAAAATTTGCGACAGTAAAAAATTATTTTTTGAATAATTTACTATAGAAAAGGCAATCCCTGGCGGATTTGAAATTTGCGACAGTAAAAAATTATTTTTTGAATAATTTACTATAGAAAAGGCAATCCCTGGCGGATTTGAAATTTGCGACAGTAAAAAATTATTTTTTGAATAATTTACTATAGAAACGGCAATCCCTGGAGCACTTAAAATTGCGACAGTAAAAAATTATTTTTTGAATAATTTACTATAGAAAAGGCAATCCCTGGCGTATTTAAAATTTGCGACAGTAAAAAATTATTTTTTGAATAATTTACTATAGAAAAGGCAATCCCTGGCGTAATTAAAATTTGCGACAGTATAAAATTATTTTTTGAATAATTTACTATAGAAAAGGCAATCCCTGGCGTATTTAAAATTTGCGACAGTAAAAAATTATTTTTTGAATAATTTACTATATAAAAGGCAATCCCTGGCGTATTTAAAATTTGCAACAGTAAAAAAATTATTTTTTGAATAATTTACTATAGAAAAGGCAATCCCTGGCGTAATTAAAATTTGCGACAGTTGAAAATTATTTTTTGAATAATTTACTATAGAAAAGGCAATCCCTGGCGGATTTGAAATTTGCGACAGTAAAAAATTATTTTTTGAATAATTTACTATAGAAAAGGCAATCCCTGGCGTAATTAAAATTTGCGACAGTTGAAAATTTTTTTTTGAATAATTTACTATAGAAAAGGCAATCCCTGGCGCAATTAAAATTTGCGACAGTAGAAAATTATTTTTTGAATAATTTACTACAGAAAAGGCAATCCCTGGCGCACTTAAAATTTGCGACAGTAAAAAATTATTTTTTGAATAATTTACTATAGAAAAGGCAATCCCTGGCGCAATTAAAATTTGCGACAGTAAAAAATTAATTTGTGAGAAATTTACTATAGAAAAGGCAATCCCTGGCGGATTTGAAATTTGCGACAGTAAAAAATTATTTTTTGAATAATTTACTATAGGAAAGGCAATCCCTGGCGCAATTAAAATTTGCGACAGTTGAAAATTATTTTTTGAATAATTTACTATAGAAAAGGCAATCCCTGGCGTAATTAAAATTTGCGACAGTTGAAAATTATTTTTTGAATAATTTACTATAGAAAAGGCAATCCCTGGCGGATTTGAAATTTGCGACAGTAAAAAATCATTTTTTGAATAATTTACTATAGAAAAGGCAATCCCTGGCGTAATTAAAATTTGCGACAGTTGAAAATTAATTTTTGAATAATTTACTATAGAAAAGGCAATCCCTGGCGTATTTAAAATTTGCGAGAGTATAAAATTATTTTTTGAATAATTTACTATAGAAAAGGCAATCCCTGGCGTAATTAAAATTTGCGACAGTTGAAAATTATTTTTTGAATAATTTACTATAGAAAAGGCAATCCCTGGCGGATTTGAAATTTGCGACAGTAAAAAATTATTTTTTGAATAATTTACTATAGAAAAGGCAATCCCTGGCGTAATTAAAATTTGCGACAGTTGAAAATTATTTTTTGAATAATTTACTATAGAAAAGGCAATCCCTGGCGTAATTAAAATTTGCGACAGTATAAAATTATTTTTTGAATAATTTACTATAGAAAAGGCAATCCCTGGGATATTTAAAATTTGCGACAGTAAAAAATTATTTTTTTGCAAAATTTACTATAGAAAAGGCAATCCCTGGCGTATTTAAAATTTGCGACAGTAAAAAATTAATTTGTGAGAAATTTACTATAGAAAAGGCAATCCCGGATTTGAAATTTGCGACAGTAAAAAATTAATTTGTGAGAAATTTACTATAGAAAAGGCAATCCCTGGGATATTTAAAATTTGCGACAGTAAAAAATTATTTTTTTGCAAAATTTACTACAGAAAAGGCAATCCCTGGCGTATTTAAAATTTGCGACAGTAAAAAATTATTTTTTGAATAATTTACTATAGAAAAGGCAATCCCTGGCGCAATTAAAATTTGCGACAGTAGAAAATTATTTTTTGAATAATTTACTACAGAAAAGGCAATCCCTGGCGCACTTAAAATTTGCGACAGTAAAAAATTATTTTTTGAATAATTTACTATAGAAAAGGCGATCCCTGGCGCAATTAAAATTTGCGACAGTAAAAAATTAATTTGTGAGAAATTTACTATAGAAAAGGCAATCCCTGGCGGATTTGAAATTTGCGACAGTAAAAAATTATTTTTTGAATAATTTACTATAGGAAAGGCAATCCCTGGCGCAATTAAAATTTGCGACAGTTGAAAATTATTTTTTGAATAATTTACTATAGAAAAGGCAATCCCTGGCGTAATTAAAATTTGCGACAGTAAAAAATTATTTTTTGAATAATTTACTTTAGAAAAGGCAATCCCTGGGATATTTAAAATTTGCGACACTATAGAAAAGGCAATCCCTGGCGGATTTGAAATTTGCGACAGTAAAAAATTATTTTTTTGCAGAATTTACTATAGAAAAGGCAATCCCTGGCGGATTTGAAATTTGCGACAGTAAAAAATTATATTTTGAATAATTTACTATAGAAAAGGCAATCCCTGGCGTAATTAAAATTTGCGACAGTATAAAATTATTTTTTGAATAATTTACTATAGAAAAGGCAATCGCTGGCGTAATTAAAATTTGCGACAGTATAAAATTATTTTTTGAATAATTTACTATAGAAAAGGCAATCCCTGGCGCAATTAAAATTTGCGACAGTTGAAAACTATTTTTTGAATAATTTACTATAGAAAAGGCAATCCCTGGCGTAATTAAAATTTGCGACAGTATAAAATTATTTTTTGAATAATTTACTATAGAAAAGGCAATCCCTGGCGTAATTAAAATTTGCGACAGTAAAAAATTATTTTTTGAATAATTTACTATAGAAAAGGCAATCCCTGGCGGATTTGAAATTTGCGACAGTAAAAAATTATTTTTTGAATAATTTACTATAGAAAAGGCAATCCCTGGCGTAATTAAAATTTGCGACAGTTGAAAATTATTTTTTGAATAATTTACTATAGAAAAGGCAATCCCTGGCGTAATTAAAATTTGCGACAGTATAAAATTATTTTTTGAATAATTTACTATAGAAAAGGCAATCCCTGGCGTAATTAAAATTTGCGACAGTATAAAATTATTTTTTTGCAAAATTTACTATAGAAAATGCAATCCCTGGCGGATTTGAAATTTGCGACAGTTGAAAATTATTTTTTGAATAATTTACTATAGAAAAGGCAATCCCTGGCGTAATTAAAATTTGCCACAGTAAAAAATTATTTTTTGAATAATTTACTATAGAAAAGGCAATCCCTGGCGTAATTAAAATTTGCGACAGTATAAAATTATTTTTTGAATAATTTACTATAGAAAAGGCAATCCCTGGCGCAATTAAAATTTGCGACAGTATAAAATTATTTTTTGAATAATTTACTATAGAAAAGGCAATCCCTGGCGTAATTAAAATTTGCGACAGTTGAAAATTATTTTTTGAATAATTTACTATAGAAAAGGCAATCCCTGGCGGATTTGAAATTTGCGACAGTAAAAAATTAATTTGTGAGAAATTTACTATAGAAAAGGCAATCCCTGGGATATTTAAAATTTGCGACAGTAAAAAATTATTTTTTTGCAAAATTTACTATTGAAAAGGCAATCCCTGGCGTAGTTAAAATTTGCGACAGTATAAAATTATTTTTTGAATAATTTACTATAGAAAAGGCAATCCCTGGCGCAATTAAAATTTGCGACAGTATAAAATTATTTTTTGAATAATTTACTATAGAAAAGGCAATCCCTGGCGTAATTAAAATTTGCGACAGTATAAAATTATTTTTTGAATAATTTACTATAGAAAAGGCAATCCCTGGCGTAATTAAAATTTGCGACAGTATAAAATTATTTTTTGAATAATTTACTATAGAAAAGGCAATCCCTGGCGTAATTAAAATTTGCGACAGTATAAAATTATTTTTTGAATAATTTACTATAGAAAAGGCAATCCCTGGCGCAATTAAAATTTGCGACAGTATAAAATTATTTTTTGAATAATTTACTATAGAAAAGGCAATCCCTGGCGTAATTAAAATTTGCGACAGTTGAAAATTATTTTTTGAATAATTTACTATAGAAAAGGCAATCCCTGGCGTAATTAAAATTTGCGACAGTATAAAATTATTTTTTGAATAATTTACTATAGAAAAGGAAATCCCTGGCGTAATTAAAATTTGCGACAGTATAAAATTATTTTTTGAATAATTTACTATAGAAAAGGCAATCCCTGGCGCAATTAAAATTTGCGACAGTTGAAAATTATTTTTTGAATAATTTACTATAGAAAAGGCAATCCCTGGCGTAATTAAAATTTGCGACAGTATAAAATTATTTTTTGAATAATTTACTATAGAAAAGGCAATCCCTGGCGTAATTAAAATTTGCGACAGTAAAAAATTATTTTTTGAATAATTTACTATAGAAAAAGCAATCCCTGGCGGATTTGAAATTTGCGACAGTTGAAAATAATTTTTTGAATAATTTACTATAGAAAAGGCAATCCCTGGCGTAATTAAAATTTGCGACAGTAAAAAATTATTTTTTGAATAATTTACTATAGAAAAGGCAATCCCTGGCGTAATTAAAATTTGCGACAGTATAAAATTATTTTTTGAATAATTTACTATAGAAAAGGCAATCCCTGGCGCAATTAAAATTTGCGACAGTAAAAAATTATTTTTTGAATAATTTACTATAGAAAAGGCAATCCCTGGCGCAATTAAAATTTGCGACAGTAGAAAATTATTTTTTGAATAATTTACTATAGAAAAGGCAATCCCTGGCGGATTTGAAATTTGCGACAGTTGAAAATTATTTTTTGAATAATTTACTATAGAAAAGGCAATCCCTGGCGTAATTAAAATTTGCGACAGTAAAAAATTATTTTTTGAATAATTTACTATAGAAAAGGCAATCCCTGGCGTAATTAAAATTTGCGACAGTATAAAATTATTTTTTGAATAATTTACTATAGAAAAGGCAATCCCTGGCGCAATTAAAATTTGCGACAGTATAAAATTATTTTTTGAATAATTTACTATAGAAAAGGCAATCCCTCGCGTAATTAAAATTTGCGACAGTTGAAAATTATTTTTTGATTAATTTACTATAGAAAAGGCAATCCCTGGCGGATTTGAAATTTGCGACAGTAAAAAATTATTTTTTGAATAATTTACTATAGAAAAGGCAATCCCTGGCGTAATTAAAATTTGCGACAGTATAAAATTATTTTTTGAATAATTTACTATAGAAAAGCCAATCCCTGGCGCAATTAAAATTTGCGACAGTTGAAAATTATTTTTTGAATAATTTACTATAGAAAAGGCAATCCCTGGCGTAATTAAAATTTGCGACAGTATAAAATTATTTTTTGAATAATTTACTATAGAAAAGGCAATCCCTGGCGTAATTAAAATTTGCGACAGTATAAAATTATTTTTTGAATAATTTACTATAGAAAAGGCAATCCCTGGCGCAATTAAAATTTGCGACAGTATAAAATTATTTTTTGAATAATTTACTATAGAAAAGACAATCCCTGGCGTAATTAAAATTTGCGACAGTTGAAAATTATTTTTTGAATAATTTACTATAGAAAAGGCAATCCCAGGCGTAATTAAAATTTGCGACAGTATAAAATTATTTTTTGAATATTTTACTATAGAAAAGGCAATCCCTGGCGTAATTAAAATTTGCGACAGTATAAAATTATTTTTTGAATAATTTACTATAGAAAAGGCAATCCCTGGCGCAATTAAAATTTGCGACAGTTGAAAATTATTTTTTGAATAATTTACTATAGAAAAGGCAATCCCTGGCGTAATTAAAATTTGCGACAGTATAAAATTATTTTTTGAATAATTTACTATAGAAAATGCAATCCCTGGCGTAATTAAAATTTGCGACAGTATAAAAATATTTTTTGAATAATTTACTATAGAAAAGGCAATCCCTGGCGCAATTAAAATTTGCGACAGTATAAAATTATTTTTTGAATAATTTACTATAGAAAAGGCAATCCCTGGCGTAATTAAAATTTGCGACAGTTGAAAATTATTTTTTGAATAATTTACTATAGAAAAGGCAATCCCTGGCGTAATTAAAATTTGCGACAGTATAAAATTAATTTTTGAATAATTTACTATAGAAAAGGCAATCCCTGGCGTAATTAAAATTTGCGACAGTATAAAATTATTTTTTGAATAATTTACTATAGAAAAGGCAATCCCTGGGATATTTAAAATTTGCGACAGTAAAAAATTATTTTTTTGCAAAATTTACTATAGAAAAGGCAATCCCTGGCGGATTTGAAATTTGCGACAGTAAAAAATTATTTTTTTGCAAAATTTACTATAGAAAAGGCAATCCCTGGCGGATTTGAAATTTGCGACAGTAAAAAATTATTTTTTGAATAATTTACTATAGAAAAGGCAATCCCTGGCGTAATTAAAATTTGCGACAGTATAAAATTAATTTTTGAATAATTTACTATAGAAAATGCAATCCCTGGCGTAATTAAAATTTGCGACAGTATAAAAATATTTTTTGAATAATTTACTATAGAAAAGGCAATCCCTGGCGCAATTAAAATTTGCGACAGTATAAAATTATTTTTTGAATAATTTACTATAGAAAAGGCAATCCCTGGCGTAATTAAAATTTGCGACAGTATAAAATTAATTTTTGAATAATTTACTATAGAAAAGGAAATCCCTGGCGTAATTAAAATTTGCGACAGTATAAAATTATTTTTTGAATAATTTACTATAGAAAAGGCAATCCCTGGGATATTTAAAATTTGCGACAGTAAAAAATTATTTTTTTGCAAAATTTACTATAGAAAAGGCAATCCCTGGCGGATTTGAAATTTGCGACAGTAAAAAATTATTTTTTTGCAAAATTTACTATAGAAAAGGCAATCCCTGGCGGATTTGAAATTTGCGACAGTAAAAAATTATTTTTTGAATAATTTACTATAGAAAAGGCAATCCCTGGCGTAATTAAAATTTGCGACAGTATAAAATTATTTTTTGAATAATTTACTATAGAAAAGGCAATCCCTGGCGTAATTAAAATTTACGACAGTTGAAAATTATTTTTTGAATAATTTACTATAGAAAAGGCAATCCCTGGCGTAATTAAAATTTGCGACAGTATAAAATTATTTTTTGAATAATTTACTATAGAAAAGGCAATCCCTGGCGTAATTAAAATTTGCGACAGTATAAAATTATTTTTTGAATAATTTACTATAGAAAAGCCAATCCCTGGCGCAATTAAAATTTGCGACAGTATAAAATTATTTTTTGAATAATTTACTATAGAAAAGGCAATCCCTGGCGTAATTAAAATTTGCGACAGTTGAAAATTATTTTTTGAATAATTTACTATAGAAAAGGCAATCCCTGGCGTAATTAAAATTTGCGACAGTATAAAATTATTTTTGAATAATTTACTATAGAAAAGGCAATCCCTGTCGGAATTAAAATTTGCGACAGTATAAAATTATTTTTTGAATAATTTACTATAGAAAAGGCAATCCCTGGCGTAATTAAAATTTGCGACAGTATAAAATTATTTTTTGAATAATTTACTATAGAAAAGGCAATCCCTGGCGCAATTAAAATTTGCGACAGTTGAAAATTATTTTTTGAATAATTTACTATAGAAAAGGCAATCCCTGGCGGATTTGAAATTTGCGACAGTAAAAAATTATTTTTTGAATAATTTACTATAGAAAAGGCAATCCCTGGCGTAATTAAAATTTGCGACAGTTGAAAATTATTTTTTGAATAATTTACTATAGAAAAGGCAATCCCTGGCGTAATTAAAATTTGCGACAGTATAAAATTATTTTTTGAATAATTTACTATAGAAAAGGCAATCCCTGGGATATTTAAAATTTGCGACAGTAAAAAATTAATTTTTGAGAAATTTACTATAGAAAAGGCAATCCCTGGGATATTTAAAATTTGCGACAGTAAAAAATTATTTTTTTGCAAAATTTACTATTGAAAAGGCAATCCCTGGCGTAATTAAAATTTGCGACAGTTGAAAATTATTTTTTGAATAATTTACTATAGAAAAGGCAATCCCTGGCGCAATTAAAATTTGCGACAGTAGAAAATTATTTTTTGAATAATTTACTATAGAAAAGGCAATCCCTGGCGCAATTAAAATTTGCGACAGTTGAAAATTATTTTTTGAATAATTTACTATAGAAAAGGCAATCCCTGGCGTAATTAAAATTTGCGACAGTAAAAAATTATTTTTTGAATAATTTACTATAGAAAAGGCAATCCCTGGCGCAATTAAAATTTGCGACAGTAGAAAATTATTTTTTGAATAATTTACTATAGAAAAGGCAATCCCTGGCAAATTTGAAATTTGCGACAGTTGAAAATTATTTTTTGAATAATTTACTATAGAAAAGGCAATCCCTGGCGTAATTAAAATTTTCGACAGTAAAAAATTATTTTTTGAATAATTTACTATAGAAAAGGCAATCCCTGGTGTATTTAAAATTTGCGACAGTAAAAAATTAATTTGTGAGAAATTTACTATAGAAAAGGCAATCCCTGGGATATTTAAAATTTGCGACAGTAAAAAATTATTTTTTTGCAAAATTTACTATAGAAAAGGCAATCCCTGGCGTAATTAAAATTTGCGACAGCTGAAAATTATTTTTTGAATAATTTACTATAGGAAAGGCAATCCCTGGCGCAATTAAAATTTGCGACAGTAGAAAATTATTTTTTGAAAAATTTACTATAGAAAAGGCAATCCATGGCGTAATTAAAATTTGCGACAGTAGAAAATTATTTTTTGAATAATTTACTATAGAAAAGGCAATCCCTGGCGTATTTAAAATTTGCGACAGTAAAAAATTATTTTTTGAATAATTTACTATAGAAAAGGCAATCCCTGGCGTAATTAAAATTTGCGACAGTATAAAATTATTTTTTGAATAATTTACTATAGAAAAGGCAATCCCTGGCGTAATTAAAATTTGCGACAGTTGAAAATTATTTTTTGAATAATTTACTATAGAAAAGGCAATCCCTGGCGTATTTAAAATTTGCGACAGTATAAAATTATTTTTTGAATAATTTACTATAGAAAAGGCAATCCCTGGCGTAATTAAAATTTGCGACAGTATAAAATTATTTTTTGAATAATTTACTATAGAAAAGGCAATCCCTGGCGCAATTAAAATTTGCGACAGTATAAAATTATTTTTTGAATAATTTACTATAGAAAAGGCAATCCCTGGCGTAATTAAAATTTGCGACAGTTGAAAATTATTTTTTGAATAATTTATTATAGAAAAGGCAATCCCTGGCGTAATTAAATTTTGCGACAGTATAAAATTATTTTTTGAATAATTTACTATAGAAAAGGCAATCCCTGGCGCAATTAAAATTTGCGACAGTATAAAATTATTTTTTGAATAATTTACTATAGAAAAGGCAATCCCTGGCGTAATTAAAATTTGCGACAGTATAAAATTATTTTTTGAATAATTTACTATAGAAAAGGCAATCCCTGGCGCAGTTAAAATTTGCGACAGTTGAAAATTATTTTTTGAATAATTTACTATAGAAAAGGCAATCCCTGGCGGATTTGAAATTTGCGACAGTAAAAAATTATTTTTTGAATAATTTACTATAGAAAAGGCAATCCCTGGCGTAATTAAAATTTGCGACAGTTGAAAATTATTTTTTTAATAATTTACTATAGGAAAGGCAATCCCTGGCGTAATTAAAATTTGCGACAGTATAAAATTATTTTTTGAATAATTTAGTATAGAAAAGGCAATCCCTGGCGTAATTAAAATTTGCGACAGTTGAAAATTATTTTTTGAATAATTTACTATAGAAAAGGCAATCCCTGGCGTAATTAAAATTTGCGACAGTATAAAATAATTTTTGAATAATTTACTAGAGAAAAGGCAATCCCTGTCGCAATTAAAATTTGCGACAGTATAAAATTATTTTTTGAATAATTTACTATAGAAAAGGCAATCCCTGGCGTAATTAAAATTTGCGACAGTATAAAATTATTTTTTGAATAATTTACTATAGAAAAGGCAATCCCTGGCGCAATTAAAATTTGCGACAGTTGAAAATTGTTTTTTGAATAATTTACTATAGAAAAGGCAATCCCTGGCGTAATTAAAATTTGCGACAGTAAAAAATTATTTTTTGAATAATTTACTATAGAAAAGGCAATCCCTGGCGCAATTAAAATTTGCGACAGTAGAAAATTATTTTTTGAATAATTTACTATAGAAAAGGCAATCCCTGGCAAATTTGAAATTTGCGACAGTTGAAAATTATTTTTTGAATAATTTACTATAGAAAAGGCAATCCCTGGCGTAATTAAAATTTGCGACAGTAAAAAATTATTTTTTGAATAATTTACTATAGAAAAGGCAATCCCTGGCGTATTTAAAATTTGCGACAGTAAAAAATTAATTTGTGAGAAATTTACTATAGAAAAGGCAATCCCTGGGATATTTAAAATTTGCGACAGTAAAAAATTACTTTTTTGCAAAATTTACTATTGAAAAGGCAATCCCTGGCGTAATTAAAATTTGCGACAGTTGAAAATTATTTTTTTAATAATTTACTATAGAAAAGGCAATCCCTGGCGCAATTAAAATTTGCGACAGTAGAAAATTATTTTTTGAATAATTTACTATAGAAAAGGCAATCCCTGGCGCAATTAAAATTTGCGACAGTTGAAAATTATTTTTTGAATAATTTACTATAGAAAAGGCAATCCCTGGCGTAATTAAAATTTGCGACAGTAAAAAATTATTTTTTGAATAATTTACTATAGAAAAGGCAATCCCTGGCGCAATTAAAATTTGCGACAGTAGAAAATTATTTTTTGAATAATTTACTATAGAAAAGGCAATCCCTGGCAAATTTGAAATTTGCGACAGTTGAAAATTATTTTTTGAATAATTTACTATAGAAAAGGCAATCCCTGGCGTAATTAAAATTTGCGACAGTAAAAAATTATTTTTTGAATAATTTACTATAGAAAAGGCAATCCCTGGCGTATTTAAAATTTGCGACAGTAAAAAATTAATTTGTGAGAAATTTACTATAGAAAAGGCAATCCCTGGGATATTTAAAATTTGCGACAGTAAAAAATTATTTTTTTGCAAAATTTACTACAGAAAAGGCAATCCCTGGCGTAATTAAAATTTGCGACAGCTGAAAATTATTTTTTGAATAATTTACTATAGGAAAGGCAATCCCTGGCGCAATTAAAATTTGCGACAGTAGAAAATTATTTTTTGAAAAATTTACTATAGAAAAGGCAATCCCTGGCGTAATTAAAATTTGCGACAGTAGAAAATTATTTTTTGAATAATTTACTATAGAAAAGGCAATCCCTGGCGTAATTAAAATTTGCGACAGTTGAAAATTATTTTTTGAATAATTTACTATAGAAAAGGCAATCCCTGGCGTAATTAAAATTTGCGACAGTAGAAAATTATTTTTTGAATAATTTACTATAGAAAAGGCAATCTCTGGCGCAATTAAAATTTGCGACAGTATAAAATTATTTTTTGAATAATTTACTATAGAAAAGGCAATCCCTGGCGTAATTAAAATTTGCGACAGTTGAAAATTATTTTTTGAATAATTTACTATAGAAGAGGCAATCCCTGGCGTAATTAGAATTTGCGACAGTATAAAATTATTTTTTGAATAATTTACTATAGAAAAGGCAATCCCTGGCGCAAATAAAATTTGCGACAGTATAAAATTATTTTTTGAATAATTTACTATAGAAAAGGCAATCCCTGGCGTAATTAAAATTTGCGACAGTATAAAATTATTTTTTGAATAATTTACTATAGAAAAGGCAATCCCTGGCGCAATTAAAATTTGCGACAGTTGAAAATTATTTTTTGAATAATTTACTATAGAAAAGGCAATCCCTGGCGGATTTGAAATTTGCGACAGTAAAAAATTATTTTTTTAATAATTTACTATAGAAAAGGCAATCCCTGGCGTAATTAAAATTTGCGACAGTTGAAAATTATTTTTTGAATAATTTACTATAGAAAAGGCAATCCCTGGCGTAATTAAAATTTGCGACAGTATAAAATTATTTTTTGAATAATTTACTATAGAAAAGGCAATCCCTGGGATATTTAAAATTTGCGACAGTAAAAAATTATTTTTTTGCAAAATTTGCTAGAGAAAAGGCAATCCCTGGCGTATTTAAAATTTGCGACAGTAAAAAATTAATTTGTGAGAAATTTACTATAGAAAAGGCAATCCCTGGGATATTTAAAATTTGCGACAGTAAAAAATTATTTTTTTGCAAAATTTACTATTGAAAAGGCAATCCCTGGCGTAATTAAAATTTGCGACAGTTGAAAATTATTTTTTGAATAATTTACTATAGAAAAGGCAATCCCTGGCGCAATTAAAATTTGCGACAGTAGAAAATTATTTTTTGAATAATTTACTATAGAAAAGGCAATCCCTGGCGCAATTAAAATTTGCGACAGTTGAAAATTATTTTTTGAATAATTTACTATAGAAAAGGCAATCCCTGGCGTAATTAAAATTTGCGACAGTAAAAAATTATTTTTTGAATAATTTACTATAGAAAAGGCAATCCCTGGCGCAATTAAAATTTGCGACAGTAGAAAATTATTTTTTGAATAATTTACTATAGAAAAGGCAATCCCTGGCAAATTTGAAATTTGCGACAGTTGAAAATTATTTTTTGAATAATTTACTATAGAAAAGGCAATCCCTGGCGTAATTAAAATTTGCGACAGTAAAAAATTATTTTTTGAATAATTTACTATAGAAAAGGCAATCCCTGGCGTATTTAAAATTTGCGACAGTAAAAAATTAATTTGTGAGAAATTTACTATAGAAAAGGCAATCCCTGGGATATTTAAAATTTGCGACAGTAAAAAATTATTTTTTTGCAAAATTTACTATAGAAAAGGCTATCCCTGGCGTAATTAAAATTTGCGACAGCTGAAAATTATTTTTTGAATAATTTACTATAGGAAAGGCAATCCCTGGCGCAATTAAAATTTGCGACAGTAGAAAATTATTTTTTGAAAAATTTACTATAGAAAAGGCAATCCCTGGCGTCATTAAAATTTGCGACAGTAGAAAATTATTTTTTGAATAATTTACTATAGAAAAGGCAATCCCTGGCGTATTTAAAATTTGCGACAGTAAAAAATTATTTTTTGAATAATTTACTATAGAAAAGGCAATCCCTGGCGTAATTAAAATTTGCGACAGTATAAAATTATTTTTTGAATAATTTACTATAGAAAAGGCAATCCCTGGCGTAATTAAAATTTGCGACAGTTGAAAATTATTTTTTGAATAATTTACTATAGAAAAGGCAATCCCTGGCGTAATTAAAATTTGCGACAGTATAAAATTATTTTTTGAATAATTTACTATAGAAAAGGCAATCCCTGGCGTAATTAAAATTTGCGACAGTATAAAATTATTTTTTGAATAATTTACTATAGAAAAGGCAATCCCTGGCGCAATTAAAATTTGCGACAGTATAAAATTATTTTTTGAATAATTTACTATAGAAAAGGCAATCCCTGGCGTAATTAAAATTTGCGACAGTTGAAAATTATTTTTTGAATAATTTACTATAGAAAAGGCAATCCCTGGCGTAATTAAAATTTGCGACAGTATAAAATTATTTTTTGAATAATTTACTATAGAAAAGGCAATCCCTGGCGCAATTAAAATTTGCGACAGTATAAAATTATTTTTTGAATAATTTACTATAGAAAAGGCAATCCCTGGCGTAATTAAAATTTGCGACAGTATAAAATTATTTTTTGAATAATTTACTATAGAAAAGGCAATCCCTGGCGCAATTAAAATTTGCGAGAGTTGAAAATTATTTTTTGAATAATTTACTATAGAAAAGGCAATCCCTGGCGGATTTGAAATTTGCGACAGTAAAAAATTATTTTTTGAATAATTTACTATAGAAAAGGCAATCCCTGGCGTAATTAAAATTTGCGACAGTTGAAAATTATTTTTTGAATAATTTACTATAGAAAAGGCAATCCCTGGCGTAATTAAAATTTGCGACAGTATAAAATTATTTTTTGAATAATTTACTATAGAAAAGGCAATCCCTGGGATATTTAAAATTTGCGACAGTAAAAAATTATTTTTTTGCAAAATTTGCTATAGAAAAGGCAATCCCTGGCGTATTTAAAATTTGCGACAGTAAAAAATTAATTTGTGAGAAATTTACTATAGAAAAGGCAATCCCTGGGATATTTAAAATTTGCGACAGTAAAAAATTATTTTTTTGCAAAATTTACTATTGAAAAGGCAATCCCTGGCGTAATTAAAATTTGCGACAGTTGAAAATTATTTTTTGAATAATTTACTATAGAAAAGGCAATCCCTGGCGGAATTAAAATTTGCGACAGTATAAAATTATTTTTTGAATAATTTACTATAGAAAAAGCAATCCCTGGCGTAATTAAAATTTGCGACAGTTGAAAATTATTTTTTGAATAATTTACTATAGAAAAGGCAATCCCTGGCGTAATTAAAATTTGCGACAGTATAAAATTATTTTTTGAATAATTTACTATAGAAAAGGCAATCCCTGGCGTAATTAAAATTTGCGACAGTATAAAATTATTTTTTGAATAATTTACTATAGAAAAGGCAATCCCTGGCGCAATTAAAATTTGCGACAGTATAAAATTATTTTTTGAATAATTTACTATAGAAAAGGCAATCCCTGGCGTAATTAAAATTTGCGACAGTTGAAAATTATTTTTTGAATAATTTACTATAGAAAAGGCAATCCCTGGGATATTTAAAATTTGCGACAGTTGAAAATTATTTTTTGAATAATTTACTATAGAAAAGGCAATCCCTGGCGTAATTAAAATTTGCGACAATAGAAAATTATATTTTGAATAATTTACTGTAGAAAAGGCAATCCCTGGCGCAATTAAAATTTGCGACAGTAAAAAATTATTTTTTGCAAAATTTACTATAGAAAAGGCAATCCCTGGCGCACTTAAAATTTGCGACAGTATAAAATTATTTTTTGAATAATTTACTATAGAAAAGGCAATCCCTTGCGTAATTAAAATTTGCGACAGTATAAAATTATTTTTTGAATAATTTACTATAGAAAAGGCAATCCCTGGCTCACTTAAAATTTGCGACAGTAAAAAATTATTTTTTGAATAATTTACTATAGAAAAGGCAATCCCTGGCGTATTTAAAATTTGCGAAAGTAAAAAATTATTTTTTGAATAATTTACTATAGAAAAGGCAATCCCTGGCGTAATTAAAATTTGCGACAGTTGAAAATTATTTTTTGAATAATTTACTATAGAAAAGGCCATCCCTGGCGTAATTAAAATTTGCGACAGTAGAAAATTATTTTTTGAATAATTTACTGTAGAAAAGGCAATCCCTGGCGCAATTAAAATTTGCGACAGTATAAAATTATTTTTTGAATAATTTACTATAGAAAAGGCAATCCCTGGCGCACTTAAAATTTGCGACATTATATAATTATTTTTTGAATAATTTACTATAGAAAAGGCAATCCCTGGCGTAATTAAAATTTGCGACAGTATAAAATTATTTTTTGAATAATTTACTATAGAAAAGGCAATCCCTGGCGCACTTAAAATTTGCGACAG